>APFE031326780.1:3974-87385 GCA_000404065.3 Pinus taeda | reverse complement strand
CTTTTTATCGGCGATAATTTGTAATTTCTTTTTAGATAAATTAATGTAATAAAATATATTCCTATAAACCCTTACACAATTTTATTATAATATATCAAAAACCAACCAATAATACAACCATAGCTATACCAATGACAACGTCATCTCTGCTATTCAACTGTGACATGCAACTTTACATGAAAACCCTATAAGAAAGGAATGGTGTCGTGCAAGATTCAGCCATGCATACCCAAATTAGGGATTTACATTTTTAGGGATTGATTATTTAGACGTTTGCAATACACAAATTAGTTTTTCTTTATTACATTAAATTTCAAAGATTCGAATATTCGTTTGATATTAAATTTCAAGATACAAATATTCGTTTGAAATTACTTTTATCGATTCTTGACTAGCGTTAATTTATTTACTTAGTTTATTGTAAGAGAAAAAAGGAAACGACTAATTGTTGTTTTCTCTAATGAATTATTTTTTAATGCTCTTGTTCATGGTTCAAGTTACTCTCGAATTATGAACTCATTTTGTCAAATTTAATTTATGGTTAAGTTATTTTTGAATTCCGAACTGAAGTTGTAAGGAAGATGTAAAACTCCGTTGGCAATATAACACTCCCTTGGACTTGCCCTTTCTTCTTCTTTGTTCGCGAAGGTGTAATTAGTAGCAGCTCAATTTCTTGTAGCACAGTTTTCCAGCGTGCTCTTGCTCGTGGGTGCTCTTCCTTACAATTAACCTTCCTCTATTGGGTGCTCCTATTCTTCAGTATCCCTTTCCCCTCACCATGGATTCCCTTATTAATTTAGCTCCCAGGTGTCCTCGGTTGCTTCTCTCATTTTATTAGAAGTATCCCCTACTCCATAGCCCCTTTGGATTGTGTGTTCCTAGGTCTTCGTATTATTCTTGTGGGAAACATATGCCTTCCTTTGGCCCTCTCTATGTAACTATCCTCTGGGTGGATGCTGACTGTCATCATGTTGTCATTGTCATTGCCCTTATTACTTTCCTTGACAACGCTCCAATTGGTTCTTTGAGTCCTCCATGGCCCATCCTTGCTGATATTAGGTTCCATTCCTCTTGCAATCAAATAATGTTGACCAAAAAGGATAAATTAACAACAACAGGAGGCAACACAAATTTTAGAATGTGTTCATAGCAAATTGAAGCTCTTCCGCTGGAACACTTAGATATTAATTGAAAACTTCATCAACAAATGGCAACCTCCATTTCTCTCATGGACGAGATTCAAACCCTTAAAGATAAAATAACTCGCCAAGAGGATGAAATCGATGCTCTTCATAGGTAGTTGAAAGACTTGAAGTTGCATATCATGGCTAATGAAAATAAGAACTTAACCAGTAGTGCATCTAGTTGACCCACAAGCAATTTACTGCTAGACCTTAACCAACCTCCGAAAGACGCACTTTCACCTCCTATCTGATGTTCTATTGTTGTAAATGTGTTTTTCTTCTTTGTTAATTTTGCAAAGTCTACGCATGTCAACCTCTTGTAGCAATCAATTTCAAATATGGTCTTTTTGTAACACCTATCAATTCCTCTTTGGAGGATCATCTACAATAAAAATCAATGCATCTAATCTCTCTTGTAGTTGTTGTGTCCATGCACTAACTTTAATAGAATCCTTACTTATCTTTGTTTAAAAAAAAAAGAAGCATTATAATATTGACCCAAAAAAATCTATGGAAAAAAACATATTTTGATATCATATATACATAATTTTTATAACACACGCACCTCTTTTAAGATTTTCATTACTCCTACTATTAAATTATAAAACATTTGTTATGAGAGAGATCAAGTCTAAAGTTAAGATGGATATAAGTTGGTACTCTTGTAAGCTATAATGTATTTCCTCAATCCTTTAAATAGGCTTCATCATAACAAATACCATAGACAAAACCATGGGTCGTCAATACTCGGAGTCCAAAAATTGCCAATGGCAAATTATTAATTTTATTTTTAATTGACCGAGTCAAAATGTTTACATAACAATAAAATGATATGACATCACAACATCTCTTCCATACTGGGCTGGAGAGCGCCTCTTAGCGCAATCACATATAATCATCTAATACATGACCATGGTTACCTTCCTCCTCATACCACTAACACATCATTGTTGATCATTCCAAAGTTAACTTTCACTTAGTTTGAGAAAGGTCTTGTGGGTTTGTGGCCATGAGTTTACAACCCGATAAATTCCACCTTAAAAAAAAATTAACATCATGGTGTGATGTCATTATCAATCAAAATTTCATTGATGATACACATTGGTTCGTCATTATCAATCAAAATTTCATTGATGATACACATTGGTTCGTCATTATCAATCAAAATTTCATTGATGATACACATTGGTTCGTCATTATCAATCAAAATTTCATTGATGATACACATTGGTTCATAATTTTTAGAGTGTTCATACAAAATTAATATTGTCTGGTAAGAAAACATTAAACATGGTTTAAGTTAGCATATATATGGTTGAATTGAAATATTTTTAAAATTAATAATGTATATTTTAATTTATTGTTTATTATCTTATCATGAAGTGTATCACTAAACATGGTTTAAGTTTAGCATATATATGGTTGAATTGAAATATTTTTAAAATTAATAATGTATATTTTAATTTATTGTTTATTATCTTATCATGAAGTGTATAATATAAGTTTTTAATAATGTATGATTATAATAATCGATTTGCTCTTTGAATATTATTGTAAAGTCCCACGTTACCAACCATCAATATAATAGAGAAATAAAAGTCCCATAATATACTAAGACTTAGAATACATATTTTTAAAATGATTTTGTGGCTATTCATATTTATAAAATCTGAGAGTTATACATTCCAACAACCACTTGTCTTGTTACGATGGATTTAGGATGTGTAATCAAGAAGAATGTGTGCCCTAAATCATACATAAAATCCTCGTACAAAACCATGAGCAAAATTTTATTATTAAATGGTGTGTTAAAAAATCAAGGTTCAAAATGAATAAGAAAACCATTGATCCTATTAATGAATTCGTTTCACAATAAAGTATATTGATCCATTAACTAAAAAATTCCCAATATTAATTAAATGTAAAATTTAGATACAAATTATTAAATATTTCCCAAAAATAAAAAACAACACAAGTATATTCATACTTATGAGAAATAGCCATTGCTTCCCATGATAACACCATCCAACTTCAAGTTATAACTATTATAACTATTCCCATATAATAAAGAAGAATATAACTATTATAACATTCCCATATAATAAAGAATAATAAAAAAAAAAAATCGGACTTGTAAATGTCGTTGGGTGAAATAAAATATATTCATTCCATTGTTTCAAAAGTTGGGACAACAAATCTGCATAACGTTGGATCCATAACTAAATTCTTGTGATGCTCCACGTAAATTATGTAATCATAAAGTTTGCTAATTAAATTTATCCAAATTCGATGTTGATGGAAAATAACAAGCTCAAAATTACATATCATTAACAATTGACATTTCGATTTGATAAAGTACTGGTTACACTACAATTAGATCCAATCTAGAGGGAGTCATGCGAGAGATGAACATTACCATCAACACTATTTCAAGCATATCTATGGTTTAAGAAACATTCAAATTATGGATGATGTTAGTACTCTCGACGTTAACACTTATAGTATCAAGTAAGAAACTTGGACTTGACATTCAAGTAAGAAATTTGGACTCGACAAGACAACTAAAACATGAAAACTTTTATGTGTTTATATCATTAACATAGATTTATTTTAAATAAGGATCTAATATGAGCCGAGATGGAGTCAATTTCTTCATGTGCAATTTTTTTATTAGTCAACATTGTTTAAATGTTTTGTATAGTTATTATTATTATTATTATTTTTTTGACCAAGATGAGCAAAATTTCAACTTTGATGGCAGACGAGCAACGTTACACATCACACTAGGCTGTAGAATGAGCCTCTCGGCTCAATCATATGAAAGCACTTCATACATAAATATACTGTGATGTGCCATTGAATTGGCTTCTCAAAATAAAAGAAATTAGCTTAATTTGTAACCTTTCTTCTTTCTTTCTAATAACAATGAACAAAATGATATCCATTGCAAAAGATAGTGATAAGCTTCCATAATAGAAAAGCACCAATAAATGATGTTAAATTGAACATTTAATTTACCAGGAATTGCTAAATTCATTTACAGTGAAACAAAGAGCCTCAAATTGAGAAAAAAAAAATGGTGCACTTGTAATGAATGGAAGTCATAGGAACTAAAATTCACTCTTCCATGTTGTTGACAACACCTTACAACCTACTAAAGTAAAGATTTACTATTAAAATCAGTTTTCCACCCATGAGTTAAAACAAAGAATCCTCTTAAAAATCTTTATTTTTTAGGAGATGTATACAAAAAATAATAAATGAAAGGCCAATGATTGTAATTGGAACTTTCAAAAGAACAATTTCTATCTAGACATATAAACTAGCTACATCTTCATTTAAGAGATATTAATTAAAGCACAATATAACAAAATGGAAATTGTACCCAACACTCTGTAGTTTTACTCTGTTCAACAACTTCACTTTCCAACTCCAACAAACCAATCAATTTTTACCACCCAACCATATCCAAGGGAAACCTTTTTCCCTAGAACCCCAAGCCTATGAGTTCACAAACAACACCAACTTTAGTAATAGTGAGAATTGTCAAGCAAACTATGGAATATATATTATTTTCCTCTCACACCACTCTATCTCCATCAACTAGGCAAATCTACTTAGACTTTTAGTTTAGGATTTCGGAAGTCATTCCGACAATGTCTCCCTACTCTCCCTCACTTACCCTCACCCATGGGGAAAAATCCTACAACATTTATTAGCATTGAGTGGAGTGACACCTCACTCCCTTCATGCAAAAACTAATCTAATTTATAATTTATAATTCATATAATTCACCACCCCCCCCAAGGTGGAACTATCCCAAATTTTCCTTTTTATTTAAGTACTTAAATTATGTCATTTTCATCACCCCATGTGTCCACTTAGGGATTTTTTTTTTGTAAGCTTAGGTAGGTCCTTTTTCTATTTATATAAGATCAAATTGAGTACACATACTGTCCATAGGTGGCCTCAACTTGCCCAGTCGGAAACCAAGTCTATTGACCACCTATGCATATTATACGCCATCCAAAATTAGTAAGTTAGAAGTCTTTCTACCCAGGCTATATAAACAAAGCTACTAAAAAACGAGTTTTTATCTACAGTTCCCATAAACATACATAAAAAGCTCCCATAAACATGCATAAAAAAGAAAATCCAGCCAGTAAACAAAAAAAAGACCAGAGATCATATGCTTAGTCTATTCTTTGGGTTCATCCTGGTCTGGCTCAACGACTGCTGGATCCTCCACTGAGCCTTCATTTGCTAGTGCCATTTCCACGATATAGGGGATATGTCTTTGTATGCGATCTAGCGCATGTATTATTTATAGAGCTGGAATTGAATGGTCTGTAGGTCCCGTTTGTAATTAGGCATATCCTTGATTACCAGTGCCATCCCCATTGAGACTTGCTCCACTGCCTTGCACATTAGCCTCTTCATGAGCCACTATAGATGGAGAGTCTGTTTATATTGAGACATCCGGCCTCTTGTATTTCCAGGGTCAGGAATGAGGTCTCACCATTCCTCCATCTCTTCCTTCGAATCCTCTTCCTTCACCCTATCTTCCATCTCATCAATAATTCTCCTCATGCCAACATTTGTATCTTTTATATAGGCTCTTGCCGCTTCCCTCATGGTCTTGTCCATGGGACGGCGACCCAACCTTTCGCCTATGGTGTCATTGTCCTGAGAGCATGGACCATCATTTGTCCTGCCCCTATGACCGCGGGCGCGACCTCTGGTTACCGAGCCATATCTTCGTTTCCTTCTATCTATTCACCATACGCACAGTTCTCAGTCAGAATAAAATTGTTTTCCAACCAAATTCCCATAAACTCAGGTGTTTTCTTTCTGCTTGTCCTATCCCACTTGTGACTGCACTCCTCTGTTCCTAAATACCCCGAAGGGCCTAGGTTATTTCGCACCTTCTCATCACTCTCCCTTTCCTAATTTTCACTCAGGTTTCTGGGAACTGTCTCTTCGTCAGTTCCATGGTCTCCCCCTTTTGTTTTCGGTTGGCTATCCCTTGCTCGAGGCTTTCCGGGTATGGTGTCCCCATGGGTTTGTCTAATAGAATTCTCTCCCATCCTCCCTTTCTGACTGACACCACTCCCTTTCGCGACAGGATTCCCCCCCAGGAGGTCTTCTCCCTCTTTCTAGGATTCTTACCCAATTTCCCCTCCCCAGCTCTCTCCCTTCTGTGACGTGGGTTTCTCTCCCTTACCCAGACTCCCTGTTTGGTTACATTTTCCCAACTATCTAACCTCCCAGCCTCACTATCACTCTCCATTTCAACCTTTATGTCTTTGGTTCTGGACTCCGCAAGTCCCTTCCTATCAATATCTATATCCCCTCTCTTTTCCTGCCTCGGAGCCGAGCTATCATGCTCTTTTCTCTCCCGATTCCCATGCTGTTTATGCATTAGCACCTCCTCACAAGGTCTTTCCCTCTCCCCCAGACCCCTGGTTCTAACCCCATCTGACATACTGTAATTTTCTAATCGAATTACAAAGTAAAGACAGTAAACATACCCATTATTTCGCTTCCTGAGTTCTGGCTAATTATCTATCCTCCACGTCGCGCTTCTCCTTCGTTTCTCTCTTGCTTTAACCATCCTTCCCTCCTTGCTCCCTCTTTCATACCTACTCCCATCACCTTTCTGTCCCATCCTTCCTTCCTCGCCGTCCTTCCCACCTCTCCTCATTCTGACATTTCTCATGCCTCTTCTGTCGACCGTTCGTCCATACTTCTCCACATTCTGCCTTTCCCTCATGCGGGCTGTGGTAAGTATTCCTTTCTCCGGCCAGCTCCAGACGTCGCCATTATGGCTCCTTACCCACTCCATCATCCCGATCGGGGAAAGGATTTTTCTTTTTATTTTATAGACATAATTAATATTTTATATTAAAACAATACTTATTTTAAATGACCCTCCAAATGGGTAAATTGAAGTTAATTCAACACAAAGTTTAACTTAGATTAATTCACCTGGTTGATATAAGCCCTTAAGTTGTGTTTTTCAATCAAAGAATAGGGATTCCACACCCCTATTGTGCACCTCTCCCAACTTGTTAGGACTCCATGCCTTGATCTATTCCAAAGATCCAAGACTCCACGCTGTGATCTTTCAAAAAGTTAGGACTCTTCACCCTAATATTTTCCATTGGTTCTCATCTATTTTTCTTTAAAGCTCCATCCTTTGCCTCAAGGTATTGGTTGTGAGCTCATATACATCTGCTAATATGTTGACAAGGTCTCGTTTACCAAAACATGCACACATCATAACCTCATAGATTAAAAGCATCAATTAAAATTCATAATGAATTATTTCAATCACATTTTACCCAAATGTATACATAAGCTCTATAGTAATTTATTATTTGAGAATTCTTCTCGACAAGTAACTAAATTCCCTACCATATCTTGCTAAATACAAGGCTAATCATGCATAATCATGTAAATAATAAATCATCAACATGATTATGGTCAGTTAAATACACATAGTAGCTTCCATTCATAATTCACAACCATATGTCATAAACTAGATATAAAATAAAAGGAGACAGACATCAATGTAGATTTGATACACATAATCAATCAATCACATAACCACAAATAAGAGGAAATATAACTATGTATGTAATATATACAACAATGTTCCCCAAGCAGGTGTCTAATCCAAATCCATAACATATAATTTTCCCATACATAATATGTCAAAAACCACCTGCAATAGGGTCACAAAACTGTATTAGGCAAAACAAATAAGACACTACATACTACCCCTCTTGGAGCAAACTTGACCTGAAATTTGATTGAACAAAAAAGTAAACTCAAGATTCATAGTAGATGCATCCTCTTAGGTGGTGGAACTAGGATTGTATAGACCTCATTGGACCTTTACTTGGTCCATGATGTGATGCTCGAGTTTTCGAGTGCAATGGTCCAAAATGAAAATTGGCTCTACCTTCAAAGCCCCCTTATTTGATCTCAAAAGGCCCAACAAACTGAGGAAAGAGCTTGGATCCCTTCCCAAATATAATAGATGTTTTCCAAGGTTTTACTCGAAGAAAAGAAAATTCCCCTTCTTCAAACTACAACCCACTCTATGCTTATCAACATAGCTCTTTATGTATATATCGTGCCTCTTTTAACATTTGTTTTATACAATTCACCCGTTCTTGCATTTCTTAAAGAATATCAAGGCCTACCAAGATCTTATCCTCCAACCCATCCTAACTTAAAGGTTTTCTACATAGCTCATAAGGTGCCATACTAAGAGAGCGGTGATAACTATTGTTATACACAAACTCCACTAAAGAAATATAATATTCCCATCTAGATTGTCAATAAATTATATATATTCTAAGTATATGCTCCAACACTTGATTTACTCTTTAAGTTTGACCATCAATTTCTAGACGATAAGATGTATTGAAATTTAATTAAGTTTGAAGAACTCCTTGAAAAGTAGTCCAAAATATTCCTATGAAAACAAAGGCCCCGTTTGATATAATTTTCTTAGGAAAATAATATAGTCTAATGATCTCCTTGATAAATGTTTGTGCTATTTCAGATGCTTTGTAAGTATATCTAATAGGTATAAAATGGGCACTCTTGGTAAGCTTGTCTACCACCACCAAAATGGAGTTATGCCTCTTGGTTGTTTCAGGTAATTCAACAATAAAATCCATAGATATTTCTTCCCATTTAGACTCAGGAATGTTATATAGTTGCAACAATCCTGCTGGATGACCATGTTTTTCCTTAACTAGTTCACATTCCAAACACTTTGCTACATCCTTCTTCATGCCAGCCCAAAATAAATTTGGCTTTAAATTTGCATACATATTTTGGACTCCTAGGTGAGCCATGTATATTGCTTCGTGAGCTTTCTTCAAAATGATCTCATGAATCCCACCTCTAACTAGAACCAAAATCTTCTTCATAAATGTCACCATACCACTGCCATCACAAGAATACCCCCCCATCTTGCTTGTCTTAGCCTCTTTCCTACAAAGGAGAACTCTAACTTCCTTACACCATTCATCTACCTCTTGTGCCCTCAAGATGCACTCCTGTAAATCAATCTTAAATGAAATTAATAAAAATATGTGTGGTCTTTGATTGAGTGCATGAGCTAATTTATTCAATGTACTCTGGATGTAGGTTACATCAAAATCATATCCACTCAGGAGTTCTGACCACTGCCTTTGTCTAGAAATAAGATCAATTTGAGTAAATAAATGTTGCAATACTCTGTGATCTATTTGAAATTCAAATTTCTTGCCCATTAGACAATGTCACCAAAGTGGCAAAGCATGAGCTATCGTTTCTAGTTCCAAATCACATGTTGCATAATTTTCTTCATGCGGTCTTAACTTCCTAGAGGCAAAAGCAATCACCTTACTTTCTTGTGACAATACTACACCCAATCCATATTTTGATGCATTAGTACATACTATAAATGGCCTATCCATATATGAAACCTTCAATATCAGAGTTGTAGTCGAACATTGCTTAAGCTTGGAAAAAGCATACTCAAACTCACTTGTCCAATTAAATATTGCTCCCTTCCTAAGCAAAGAGGTGATTGGACTAGCTATTTTAAAAAATTCTTCCTCAAATCTCCAATAGTATCTTTCCATACCCATGAAACTATGCACTTCATGCACATTAGAGGGTGGTGGCCTTTCTGAAATTAAATCAATTTTTACTGGTTTAACCATAGTGTCTTCATTCAAAATAATGTGTTAAAGATAATGAATTTTTGATTGGAAAAAATTACATTTGGTCATTTTGGCATAAAACTTGTTTTCTCTGAAGCATTGCAACATCAATCTTAGGTGTTTCTCATTCTCTTCTAGGGTCTTTGAATAAAGTTAATATGTCATCAAGGAACACTTCTAAAAAAATGTAGAAGTACTTAATAAATACACCATTCATCAAACTCATAAACACTCCGAGAGCATTAGATAACCAAAAAGAAACCACCACAAACTCATAACATCCAAAAAGAGTTCAAAAAGCAGTTTTAGGAATATTCTCTTCCTTAACTATAAGTTGATGATACCCAGATCAAATATCGATCTTGGAAAACACGGTGGATCCCTTCATTTGTTCAAATAGATCATCTATGTGAGGAAAAGGATATTGATTTCAAAAAGTTACTCAATTCAACTACATGTAATCAAATACAGAGTCGAAGATATCCATTCATATTCTTTACAAATATTACAAAATCTCTCAAAGGTGAAACATTGAGTCTAATCATACCCCAATCCAATAGTTCTTGAAGTTGCACTTGCAAGTCCCAAAGTTCAAGAACAAACATTTGGTAGGGAGCTTTGGATATAGGTTTGACACCAGGGTTCAACTTTATGGAGAATTCAATCTCCCCCCTTGAGAAGTAAACTAGGAAATTATTTAGAAAGACATTAGATAATTCCGAATGGACATTATTTTGTTCAAAGGGTGAAATCTCTCCCTCATTTAAAGTAATTACAACATTTGATATCTTTTTCTAAGACTTCGTTTCAACTTTAATGCCAAGATTAGTCTTAAAGAAACATGTCTCTTTTCCCCATGGAGAGCCATAGATTGGACTTTTAACCTCAAAAAATGAAGGATTTTAGTTCAACAATAAAGCATATCCCAACGAGCTTCGAGCCAATCCATACCAATTATTACATCATAACGACCAAGTGACGTCACATAAATATTCACATGTGTGACACACTAAGTATCCCACCTTTTCAGTATGTCTTGAGGCCATGTAAACCTAATCAAAACATTTTTTCTCTATTTTTACCAATTTACACTTTAATAAAACATTAGGAGAAATAAAAATTTTAGTTGCACCAAGATCAATTAAAATAGTAATAATAATATCATTCAATTTATTAGATTCTTCAGGCACTGTTGACTGATGCTCAACTTGACGATTATGCACAATTGCATGAATCCTATGGGCTCTTTCAATATCTCTAACATTGGCCTACTCTTGGTCTGATTGTGCTTCAGTCTTCTTTTAAGGGAAATATCATTCATAATGAGGCCCTCCACAAGTCCAACATCCATCAGTGGGAGTATTTTTCATCAATTTGACCCTTTTATTAGGTGATTGCACTGAGCTTTGAACTGACTCTTGAGTAAGAGCATTGATTTGTTGAAGATGTTACCTCTGATTATTTTTATGGTTCTTAAAAATATGATTCCTTTGCAATCCATGATGATGTGAACCACCTGTATTATGATTTATATATTAGCTTCCCCTTTTAGGAGGTTTCCCAGGGGATGATAGATGGGGAACTTTAACCCCACCTTTGCTCCAAGGCAATTCTTCCTCGACTGATTGTTTTTTTCATTGCCTAATGCAACATAGTAGGCATAAAAATGCACACCCTTTCCTTTATAATAAGATTCAATCCATACAAAAACTTGTTTACCTTGAGGGATTCTGTATTTAAATGGGTAGCATATCTAAGAAACTCCATGAATCGAGCCTCATATTCAAGTACTATCTTAGTTCCTTTCTTAAGATCATGGAACTCATTCAACTTCCTATCCAAGTATTCTATGGAAGGTATTTTGCTCGAAATTCTTCTTCAAATTGTTCCCACGTCAAGGTAGAAATGGTGTATCCCAATTGACATTCTAAGTTTCTCCACCATAATAGTGCACTCTCCTTAAGTTGGTATATAACCAACTTGGCCTTTTGGTTTCTAGAATAGTTCTACAATTGAAAACGTAGGCACATGTTTTCTAACCATGCTCCCACTACCTCCCGTTTTGTGGTTCCCTTAAATATAGGAAGTTTAACTTTTTCCAAATCTCTATGCACATCTCCATCATATGGTACTTCCCGCCTTTCTACTTGAGATGAAGAACCAACCACTGAAGGATTTCCCCCAACTCTACTAATCAAGACTTTAGTAATCTTTTGGAAGGATAACACCATATCCCTTACTTCCCTAATGGATATTTTCTCAGTTTATTAAGATTGGGAAGGTGGAGGTGAGACTTCCCTCCTCCTTCACCTTGATGTTCTCTCCATGATTACCTAACCCGATCAACTAAAAAACCCAAGTAAGTAAATAAAAGTAATTACCTATGAATATTAGCATAAAATCCCTAAGTCCTAGAGTTTTAACCAGCTTTGATACCATATGTGTAGCACTCCACTTTACATTTACCCACTTTAACCTAATCACTAGGGTAAACATGAGA
This sequence comes from Pinus taeda, assembly GCA_000404065.3. Classification (NCBI taxonomy): domain Eukaryota; kingdom Viridiplantae; phylum Streptophyta; class Pinopsida; order Pinales; family Pinaceae; genus Pinus; species Pinus taeda. The sequence goes on along the minus strand of APFE031326780.1, from coordinate 74,972 downwards.
TGAAAGTTACTATGCACGACCCGGTTTCCAAGATGCACTTATGGAAAATGGGGTCCACATGTCCAGAACTGATTGAAAACACCTAGTGACACATGATCACACTATTATCAACCTAAATTGACCTAACACTATTTATTTTAAGTTTTGTTTCCTTAGATTTAACACAAATTTCTATTTTTAGAAGTTTCTCGGGTTCTAAACTTCTGAGGCCGTTTTGAGGGCCTAAACGACATTTTCGGGGAAATTTTTTCCATAACCTATTTCATTTTTTTTTTTAATTTTTGGCCTCACCTAGGAAATCTTCGAAATGAGGTATTATGATAGTGAAAAGAAGATCATATGCGAAAGTTACGACCTCGAGAAGTTGGAGGTCCAAATTATTTATTTATACAAACACTTTGTGTACATAGTACCTATAGGTCATAAATACATATTTGTTCATTGATTCAATAAGCTCACTAGGGAATCATCAAGAAGGCTTGTTGCCCTTTATTACTAGTTGCAACAACACATATTAACTCATGCATTCATATAATATAACCAAGAGCCCATTAAACCATGGAATGGATCCATAATAAGGACACATCACATAATGGGAAATATACCATGCATGTGACCAACATTTAACCAGAATGGAAAAATGGTAAACTAGTTGTAAAATCATACATAAAATCAGAACTTGTGCTCATTACTCTCAATAAGAATCAACACATAATAATATATGCAAATTCCAACTAAGTCAAAGACTTCCATGTACCACCCGACCATAGATTGGGCTGAACCAAATATTTCTTTCAGCCAATCACCCCATGCCATATTCCAAGCATGAATGTGAGGTCTCATGGGATAAACCAAATATAACCGAACAAGGACTCCAAGGTTAAAACACCTCTACCCTCAACGACAATGTTTTCACCTCAATCGGTCTAGAAATCACTAATACCAAAACAATCTTGGATGCCTCTGACTTTCTCCACCATACTTAGAGGATTTTTCCTCTCTCCACCCATCTGTTAAGAGTTCCAGGAGAAACACCATCATCACTCTTGACCCTTGGGAATTTTCCCGAGACCACCTCAACCAGGATCCAAATTCTATTGGCCATCGAAAGCTTAATCAAACAGGGAACCCACTACATCATGGCTATCCAAGAAATGACAAGGCAAGGCTGAAACCAATTTCAATCTAGGCAAATCCCATGCCAATGACAAAAAAATGACCAAATAACCAAATGCATGTACCATGCATTCAAATCCCACAAGGAAAGCACACATGAAACTTGTTACCTACAAAATCCTCTTGTTGTAGCTGCTCTTCCCACCTTCTCCTTGTGCTCCCTTTCTTTCCCTTGTTTGTCCTTTTCTTGCTTGTGATCTCTTCTCTTGCTATATTTTTCTCTCTCCTTCTCCTCCAAAAGTGCCAAGAGAGTGTGTGAATGTTCTCCCTCTCCTTTTATTTTCTTTATTTTCCTTCAATTTTCCTTGCATGCATATTCTTGTCTCTTCATCTTTCTTTTAATCTATTTTCCTTTATTTCTTTTTATTAATTTCCAGTTATTGCCTTTTGAATTTGTCAATGCCAATTTCCATATCCAATAATAATCCGCAAGTGATGCCCACTGTAATGTTTATCCTTCCATTAAGCTTGGAATGTGTCTTTCATGACCTTGGTTTAATTTATTTACAAGGAAAATAAACCCGGGGCTATTACAATATGTAAGGTCCCACCTTGCCAACCATCAATATAATAGAGAAGTAAAAGTCCCATTGAATACTAAGATTCATTTTTTTAAAAATGATTTTGTGGCTATAATTCATATTTATAAAATCCAAGAGTTATACATTCTGACAACCAATTGTCTTGTTATGGTGGATTTAGGGTGTGAAATTCACAAGAATGTGTTCCCTAATACGCACATAACAAACTCATGCAAAATCGTGAGTCAGATTTTATTATAAATTGGTGTGTTTTTTCCTGCGGAAAAACCATAATTTAATTAATATAACAAAATTACAGGGAGTTCACCCATCAGTGGTCCTGTCATGCTCCATTTTTGAAAATGGGCATTAAAATGATTCATTGCATGTGATTCTTAATAGTAAAAAATTACATCATAACCTGCCCATATAATGTTGTTCAAAACAATCCCAGATATAAAGATGATATACATATGTCCCCAAACTGGGTCATAAAAAATATGGAAAAAATAATAAAACCAAAAGCAATAGATCATCTGCTAAATTCCATCGATGAAAGGGTGACGATAACATTTTGTTTTAACACCATTTATCTTGTCGTTGATCTTCCATGTGCCAAGTGCAAGTGTAGAAGCAACCCTTGAGAGTTATTTGTTGCATGGTTCCTTTCCCTATAGATATGTTTGTAGAAAGTCATGTTACAATGTTGCTTAAGATGAAGAACCTCTTTGAGAATGGTACATAAAGTGTGAATATGACAACGATGCAACTCGTTGAACCAATTTATAATAAGCAAAGACTCACCAAAGATCTGAAGGGAAAGAACCCCTTTTTCAATAACAAAAAGAAGAAGAAGTTTTAGGCTAAGGAGCTATGCATAGTTATTAGAACATCTACCGAGACCACTATGAATCTTGAAAACATGATTTTAATGCATTTCTAGGACAACTCCTCCCCCACAAGAACCATCAGTTGTAGCATAACCATTGAAATAAGCCCAAGGGATAGAGTTTTCATATTGTTCAACCACCACAATGTCGGGGGGATGAGAGGATTCACTCGAAAGGAGGAGATCAAAATTAGCTACGACCTTTGCAACTATTAGTTCGGGATCAGAGCATTTTCCCTTGAATATTGTACGATTTCAATTGTTCCAGAGGCCCCAACAAACTAGGGGAGGCAAATTTCTGAGATTTTTTTGGGGCAATTCAGTCCCACCAATCTTTCCAGACCTCCCTTAAAGATGCCCCAACCGAGTTCTGTAAGCCTCCCATCTTATCCTTGATCTGAGTCCAAACAACTCCAGAAAAAAGGCATTCAAGGAAAAGATTGTCAATGGATTCAAGAACACCCTTGCACATGACACACCATCTAGAACGCTACATACCCCTATGCCGAAGAATATCGCAGGTTGGGATTTTGTTTCCATGATGTACCACATAAAAAACATGTTTTTGGGGGGCTCCTGAGCTTCCAAGTATTTCTCCACCATCAACATTCTTCTGGTGGTTGCCTAAAGTTGGATATATGAACATAACCTTCTTTTGGTCAATAAAAACCCCATGATAGGTGGATTTATTAGAGTAAGTCAGGGTCCTCATCTCTGATTCTGAAATGGGCGATATTGAGGGTCACAATATTGTTGTCCCATAAGCATTTGAAAGCGAGGGATAAATTTAGGATTTGTGTTGACAACCAACCTTGAGACCAAATAGTGCTTCTAGTATGATCTGCAACTTGGTTAAGAGTGAATATTCCTTGAGCATTGAGAAAATTTACCATATCTTCAAGGAGAAGAAAGCCCTCCCCACACCCAACCCATGAATCTCTACCAATCTTGAACTTGCACCCATTTCCAACCTTCCATGCGAGGCCATTCTCAATTACAAGGAAAGAGAAGAGCACCGCTTCCCATATAATAAAATTTTTGACCTTTTCTTGTCAGAAGATTTGATCCAGTCATTAATAGGTTGAGGGAAAATGTATTTTGAATGGAAAGAATAGTCCACAAACTATATGTAGTGAGGATCCTCCAACCAACCTTCATAGCAAGGGATTTTGCAAAAGAAAGGATATTTTTTAGACCCCAACCACCCCAAAGTTTGTGAAGGAAGATTTTCTCCCACCTGATCCATGCAAATATTCTTCCTTCCTTGCTACCCAACCATAGGAATCAAATACAAAACTTATGAATGTAGTTGAGAACCCCAATAGGTATCCAATCTAGGGATAATCAAAAGACGAGGATGGTTTCCAATATATATTTGATAAGAACTAGCCTTCTTGCCTAAGACAACCATCAAAAGCACCATGAGTTTATTCTTTTTTCAATAATAACAACATGCCATTGCCAATTTTCCCTCCTATAGCCATTTGGCTTTAAGAAAAACCCAAGGTATTTCAGTCCAGATTCTGAATCAAGAAAATAGTATGGGAAAATAAATTGAGCCTGTGCACCACGATAGGAAAGGGATGATTTCTGATCATTGATTACCATGCTAGTGGCTTGCTGAAATAGGATTAGAGTTTCTTTAATTGATGGCATGTCCCGACGAGATCCATTGAAGAACAACGAGACATCATCGACAAACAAGAAGTGTATAACGGTAAAATTTTATGCAACCCATATGCCTTGAATGTTCCCTCTTCCCTTGGATTCCTTAATAAGCCAACTTGGACCTTTAGCCATGAGTAAGAAGAGGAGGGGAGAGAGGGGAAAACCTTGTCACAACCCTTTTTGAGCATGAAAGAAATTTGAGGCTGCCCCATTTATGAGAACTGCAAAAGACACTAAAGATAGACAACCCATGATCCAATTAATGAACGGGATCTCAAAGCTTAAATGGGTGAGCAGAAGTTTAAGATAACACCAGCTTACATGGTCTTAGGCCTTGAAGAGATCAATTTTAATAATAATTCCCTTCCTCTTCCATGATTTGGGACTGTGCATTATTTCTTGTGTGACTCTAATAGCTTCATGTATCTGTTTATTCTCAAGGAAGGTGAACTTTTCACTAGAGATGTGTTTGGAGAGGGTTGGTTTCAACCTATTAGCAATGGTTTTAGCAACAATTTTGTAAATGTACTTACAGAGGGAGATATGCCTGAAATTGTCAAAGGAGTGGGGGTCATAAAATTTGGGGATGAGGGTAATAAGGCAGAGTTTAAAGAAGGGTGGATGTGCCCAGCCAAACGAGATTCTTCCACTACCCTAGGAGTTCATCTTTCAATAGCTCATAGAAATCCAAAACGATTTCCACCAGAAATCCATCAGGCCCGAGGCTTTGTCCTTCTGGAACCCTTGCATAACACTTTGTAGTTTGGGTTCAATCACTAGCTCCATAAGCTCTTGTTTTTCTTTGGGGTCAATGAAACAGGGGAAAATAAGTGTGGTTCAAATAATCTCAACTAAGGATAATTTTTTTGTGTGCCTGAAATATATTTCTGAAGTGGTTCACCCTGAGCTTAACTAAACCTCGAAAGTAGAGACCTTCCCAACGACATAATTTTCTGACTCCTAGATTGTATTTTGTGCTTTGCAACCTTGGTAAAATTTTGAGAAAAAATTAGTATTATCATCACCACACTGAAACCATGTGGCCTACTTTTTAATATCCAAGTTTCTTCTTTGTCATTTAATTATGATACACTTTCTTTCCTTTTCCAAGGTAAAAAACCTCTACCCAGCCTCATCACTTACATATCCATCACCATCCACATCCTCCAGCCTACTAAGTTCATCGTCCACCTGCCTTCATCCCTTTGATTTTTCTGTGCACCCCATGTAAGGCTAGCCTTCTTGATGTTTTTCAACTTAGCTGCAAATTGGGAGGTTTTTAATTCTCCTTGAGTTGGGTCAAAGTGTGACCAATTTTTAGAAACAGGCTATCTGTAATCTTCATCTTTTAGCCATGTGGAGAAAAATTAAAAGGATAGTTGGGTTTGATTTGAGCCCCCCTTAGCTCTAGAAATATGGGGTGGTAGTCTAATTCTCCATTGGAACCGATCCACTGTCTATACAAAGGGATTTTCCCCATGAGAGCTTCAGTGAGAAAGAAGCGGTTGATTCTACGAGCAACCCAATGTTCACTAGGTCGATGATTCCTCCTAGTGGGGTGAATTTTTACCAGGTTGACATCACAAAGTCTAGTAAGTGTCTGAAATACTCGACTAGGTTATCAGGGTGCAAGTGAGGACCCCATACCTCTGATGGGACAAGTGATAAATTAAGATGACCCCCAATAATCAAGTTTTCTTTCTTCATGACAGATTTAGATACTAGGGAGTCCCAAATGAGGGGCCTGTCCCGACAGGGGCCATAAATATTAATAATATTCAGGTGCATATAAAGGTCGATAGAGGTGATGTTCGCTCCCATATCATTTCATCTCCCCATATATTATGAACCTTGACTGAATTCAGGTTGAAGCCCATGGCAAGACCTCTTGAGCGACTGATCTAGATCTTGGGGGGAGACCCCCAAGATCTAAAAAATTGAAATGCAAGAAGAAAAAGAGGAGAATGCCCAATAAACAAAACCACAAAGAATTGTTTTTATTAAAACCGAAAATGATTGTAAGAGCTACATTGTGGTAGACAAACTGTCCTTTTAGAAAATGTGACTTTTTACTTATAATATTTTTCAGTTACAATACCATGGGTGAATGAATACAATGGGTGGATGTCACAATACCACGGGTGAATGAATACCATGGGTGGATGAATACCATGGGTTGATGCCATTTTCCATTCAGATCATTCCTCCCTCCTTAAGAAGCAATGGTCCCCATTGCGTGAAGTTCCCTCCTACGAAGTCTTTGTTGAATATGAAGACCCACTGAAGAGAAGGGTTTTATGTGGTTAACCCATAACCATGTTGAACAAAGATCCGAGGATATAGATACCCTGTAATGCTTGTGACCAACTGTGATACTGATAATGTGCGACCTACAAAATGGACTTCGATGAAGTGTGGGCTTGTGGATCACCCATAACCATGATGAACGAAGATCCGAGGATAGAGAAGCCTGTAATGCTTGTGACCAACTATGATATTGACAGTGTGTGGCCTAGCAAATGGACTTCGATGAAGTGTGGGTTTGTGGATGACCCATAACCATGATGAACGAAGATCTGAGGATAGAGATACCCTGTAATGCCTGTAACCAACTATGATATTGACAGTGTGTGGCCTAGCAAATAGACTTCGATGAAGTGTGGGTTTGTGGATGACCCATAACCATGACAAACGAAGATCCGAGGATAGAGATACCCTATAATGCTTGTGACCAACTGTGATGCTAACAATGTGCGGCCTAGCAAATGGACTTTGATGACAAGGATTTTGTGCGGTTGACCCTTAACCATGATGTTGGTTATTGATGAAGTAGCAGGTGCCTACATAGCCTGAGGTGGGAATGCACGTCTCCAAAGAACACAAGCTTAATGTTGCTATGATGAAACTAATGAATGTGAACAAGGTGACTACTAAATCGGGGTGGGAGGGCATGTCTCCAAAGGGAACCCGCTCCGAATGTTGCTCCAGAATTAAAATGGACATAACTCAGTCAATATAACTTAGAATATTTATTATAACCTATTTTTGGAAACAAAAGGATCATTTTTCATCTTCCCATGCGTTGGAAATCCTTATTTGGACACTCTCAAATATCAGATTCGTGCTGCAATTGTTCCGCCATCACAAAAGTTCTGAAAAAATAGCTGATTTTAAATCAACGATATCTCCCACATCCGAACTTCAATTCAACCCTTTTTTTGTTTCTGAAATTGGGTGATTTTTCACAAGGAACTCAGATATGTAATCATTGTTTTGAAATTCTGCATAAAAAACTGCAAAAAATTATAGGAGAGTCATCGTCCAACAGTTGTCAAAAAAAAAAAAAAAAAAAACATTCTGATTTTAAATCAGCGATATCTCCCTCATCCAGACTCTGATTCGGCCAATTTTTTTTTTTTTTGAATTTTGGTATTTTTTCACAAGGAATCCAGATCTAGTATTTGTTTTTGTAAATTTTGTACCAAATGTTTCAGATCTGATCTGCAAAGTCGCCGCCCAAAAACATTCCTACAAAAAAATGAAAAAAGAAAAATTCTTCCCGCTTGGCCCAAGAAAATGCTCTGTGCATGACGTAGCACATGCCTGAAGTTTGTTGAATATTGATGCAAACTTTGAAACTGAAATATGCATCAAACCCTCATTCCCATGGAATCATAACTTGCTCTGATACCACTGACCCAGATCTTGCGGGGAGACCCCCCAAGATCTAAATAATTGAAATGCAAGAAGAAAAAGAGGAGAACGCCCAATAAACAAAACCACAAAGAATTGTTTTTATTAAAACGAAAAATAATTGTAAGAGCTACATTGTGGCGGACAAACTATCCTTTTACAAAATATGGCTTGTTACTTATAGTATTTTTTAGTTACAATACCATGGGTGGATGTCACAATACCACGGGTCAATTCCATGGGTGAATGAATACCATGGGTGGATGTCAAAATACCATGGGTCAATTCCATGGGTGAATGAATACCATGGGTGGATGTCACTTACAATACCATGGGTAAATTCCATGGGGGGATGAATAACATGGGTGGATGAATACCATGGGTTGATGCCATTTTCCATTCGGATCAGCGACCTTTTACATAAGATGTAGAAAATTTCCAACCAGGAGCAAAGATTCAAGAGCTACAATAATCATGTCACTATCCCCCAAAGTTTCTTGTAGGAGGATAATTTCAAGCTCGATAGAATGGACAAGGTTCCCAAGGATCAATTCTTTTTACGAGTTGGCCAGGCCCCTATAGTTAAAATACAAAGTCATCATGGTGCAACATTTTCAACGTGGCATTTTTCTCTAACAACACCATTAATTTGTTTATACTTCCCCTCTACTATTTCTAAATTGGCCATGAGTGTATCTTTTATAATCAATGATTTGCGCCCTCTAGATTTCCTCCCTAACTTGAAAGGTGAGATCTTTTCAATACCTCCAAAGCACTTAATATAATCCCCCTTACCACCCCTGGGACAAAGGTAATATGGTTTGAAAAATTCAGAGGGAGCGATGAAGGCCCCGATGTAGAAGAGGTGCACCAAGGAGAGGGGCGAGGGGAGGGGATAGGGGGTGTGCACTCAAGATTATCAGGCAACAGATGTGGAATCGACAATGAGGTTGGGGAGGTGAGACAATCAAGATTTAGTGTATGCATAAAGGTTTGATGCTTATTAGCTTCATTCATTTCAAGCACAAACATAAAACTAATAAGATTATGAACCAGAGGGGGAGAAGAAGTAGTACATGGGAGAGAGAACTACTTGGCCACTAAGGTACCTCTGAGGTCTCTAGCTCTATGAGTTTGTGGAAGATTATCCATCTCAATGTATTCTGCTTCCTGCGATCTAGTCTATAGAGGGCTTATCATGACAACCATATCACGCATAACCTTTTTGGCTCACATATCAGAGGCATCCTGCTTGTCAACTTCAACGAGACCAGCAGGTTAGTAGGCCTTTTCAAATATCATTTTACCCTTATAATCAACATGCTTCTAGCCCATTTTGGCTATGGAGGGAGAGGGGCATTCATTGAAAAAATGCCTAGTCTTATGGTACTAGTGACATCAGAAAGGGAACCCTTCATAGTCAAAGGTTTAAACACACTTGTAGCCCCTAAAACTGATGTGAAGTTCATCTAGAAAACCCTTCCTAAGGTTTAGGTTCACGAGGATATGAGCTATGGCTCTTCTTATGATATGCTCGTATGACATATCTGCCTCTAAATAAGTGCCTAGTTTATCGATTATGAATTTAAACATCTATGAAGTCCACAGTTGTGGGAGGCGACTAGGTAGCATAACCCACACCAGAATGGATTCCATTGCTTCATAATAACACGGGTGGATTTGATACACCATACCTTGTTCAAAACCCTACTGGATTCCTCGCTATAGTGGAAAACTTCCATGAACCATCCATGGGTGAGGGTTGTTACCTTCGATGTGGAGTTGACTAAACCTTTCAATACATTCCTTGCCCATTCCAACAAGAATTCCTATAGATACTGCCAACTTCCAACAATGCCAACTATTGCAGTTTCAGTTGTTTCCATGATCTTTTCGAGTGCTGCAAAGTCTCCCACTACCAGATTTCAATTCAATACCTTTGGTTTTAGAGCCTTTATTTTAGAAGCAGAGTTTGAACTTGAGGCCTCACTTTCATACCCACTTAGGGTTTGGGTGTCTTCATCAATCAAGGACCTAAATATCTTCTCCTATGTGGTATTGTCATCCATTGTAGAGTTTTCAGGGTAGGGGGATGGATGCTAGGATATCTCCTGTGGCTGTAATGAGTAAGTGCAAATACCCTCACTTCTATTCATGTTAGAGTCTATATGGAGTTGCGGGGCCGTGGCTATGCTACATGTTCTTGATTAAGAAAATTTTCTATCTCCTCCTTGTCCACTGATGGAAATTCGATAGGGTTTATGTCCACTATCGTTGGCAAGTGCCTCGAAGATAGGGTTTGGGTCTCCGAAAAAGGCACAAGTGGATGAATATGTATGGCCATATTCCTGAAAAGTTTTGTTGAGTTGTCAGGTCATTACTTCTAGCTACAGGTTTTAGCTGCCAAATGGGAATTTTTGGATCCGAGATGGTGAAGTTTGGCTCCAGGTCAATGAGATCCCCTGAGTAGTCAAATAGTTCTTCCTTTGGATCGACATTTGATTTAGTCCTTTCAACCATAAGTACACCTTTCTAAGAGACCAACATATTCCTTCGCAATTCACCCGTTACTCCCAATATATCATACCTGACATTTCATGTTAGAATCCTTTTTATAAATTGGTGTGTTAAATAGCTAAGGTTAAGAATGAAAAGGAAAACCATTAATACTATTATTGGGGTCATTTCACCATGAAGTATATCGATGCATCACCTTGGAATTTCATCAACACAAAAATTTCCCAACATTAATTAAATGCGATGTTTAAGCACATATAATTGAATATTCCCCGAAAGGAGGAGACAACAAATGTATATTCTTATTTAGAAGAGACCCTTTTAAAAAATAGCCATTTCTTATCATGATAAAATCATCTAACTTTAAGCTATTGTGCAACATAAATGCACAAAACATTATGCAGTTCATTGGAAAAATGAAGTAACGTTTTATTAAGCTTAACTACAACTACATAAAATTTAGTTTGTCTTGTTTTTTTGGAAAAGACGAATGATTACACCCTTTAAGCAAGTAATGTTAAAGTCTTAGACAAATGTCAACAATTATTGCACATAATAATGGACACACACTAACTGCGTTTGTAGTCTCTAACTGTTAATCATGTTATATTAAGACCATACTCCATATCCTCAAAATTAAAGCTTACTACGATTTACCATAACAATGCGAGGCTTCAATGATAGTGTTATCCGACTGTAGAAGTTGAAGTAATAAATTTAATAGTTATTTAAATCAAATAATTAGTTACCTAGATAGTTGTCATAACTATGCAATATAACAAGTGTTAGAGAATTAAAAGGGTAGCAACAGATCACTGGTTAGGACCGACACATTGAACCATAGAGAGGGTTTGGTTCATAAGTTTACAACAACAAATATGCCCATCACTTAACATTTTATACTTAGCCACTTGAAAGTTTGTCTTAGATGTAGTAAAATTATCATTATGCTTCACAATTTAGGGCATTAAAACTCAGTAATGTAATCCCTTATCCTATTACATGGGCACGTGATAAAGCACTATTTGCTTTACAATATTTATTATCAATGATCAAATTCAAAATGTTGTAAGGTTGAAATAAAAAAAATGTGCCTAAAAGTTCTAAAAGTACGTAAATCAGTATAATTAATTTATCATCATTGAAATAAACAAATGAATGATATTGGAACCACACTTTGTGAGGAGAGTCACTCACAAAGTAGTGAACCTCAGTGATATACCAATGTCCATCATCGGTGGGGAAGCTGCAACGACTTAAACAATAAGTCATTAAAGCTACAGGAAGACGACACAACCTGACAACTCATTGGGACCTTTGGATTTGAAGGAATCTATGCAGGAAAGTTTGAGGGACATTAATGGCATCATGGTCCAAATTTATATGATGTAACAATACATATTTATATTGTAGGAAAAACCCTAGTTACCAGAAACGAGACGATGTCCGCCGTTTCTGGCAGAAACCTTCCAAAAAACCGCAAGGATACCAGAAACGCCGTCTGCAACGGCCGTTTTCGTTTTCCCTGGCAAGAAATAGTTTCTCGCGAAACGAAAGCATTTCTTCTTGCCGTTTCCTAATAGACTCGCAGTTAAATTTATTTTTTCAGACTTTGCTAAATTTAATTTTTTCAAACCTTTAGTTAAATCGAGTTTAAATAGCAATTAATTGTTAGTTTTATGGAAGTTACACATGCAGAGGGTTAAGTCTAGTTGAATTCGCAGTTGAATGTTAGTTTGAATTCGTAGTTGACTGTTAGTTTGCAGTGCAGTGGACTGTTAGCTTTCTGGAAATTAAACATAAGCATTCCAGGGTATTGTGAGCCAGCGGCTAAAGAAAGAACTAGCAGAACACAGGGTATTGTGAGAGTGCTGTCAAAGAAAAACACCAGTTGTCAAGGATTTAAGTAGAAGCCGAGAGAAAACACATCACAGATCAGAGCCAAGCAGCTTCACGCCTCAACAACATTGTCAATTCTATTGTCAAAAGGTACTGCCTGCAAACTTCAATCTCTGGTTTTTTTTTTTATGAATGCTTATTCTAGACCACATAATTCTCTCAAGATTTGGGTAGGTGAGGTTCGCTGGGATCAACTGTTCATATCGTAATGCGCTATACCTGTGTTACTGTTCAGTCCTGTAATATCAATTTGGTGTCTTCTATCTCGCCACTGTCCCACTGTCCCTCATGCATTGATATGGACATGCATTGAAATTAGATGGATCCTTTCTTAGACTAAGTTTTATTTCAATATGAATTGATCTACTGAGGTGTGTCGAGCAAGAATATTGACTATGTAAGAACCTGGATTGATATGGTAACGTGGAAGTTATATAGGCATGTTTAATTTAATTTTAACCATGTGGTTGAAGCTTGTCCTTGACGCAACGTAGAAGCATCATAGACACGGTTAATTTGGTGAACATCAAGCAACGCAGAAGCTTCATTTAGTATTGCCAAAATGCGATTATTTAATTTGGTCAACATTAAGCAGCGCGGAAGCTTCATTTAGCATTGCCAAAAAGCGATCATTTTTTTCCCAATTTACATGTTACTAGAACACTTATATTGTGCTAAAATTAAGTGGCTGATTGATAAATGCTAGTAGCAAAATAATTGTGTTATTTGTAAAGCTAAGAATTTGTAGATGTAGTTCTATGAGAGGAGTGGAGCTCACGTAAAACTCTTAGAATTTGTAATGTCATTACAGTAATAGAGGTAGGAAATTGAAAAATTATTTGTAAACTTTTATATGGTGTTTTTCTCTCTCCTCGTTTCTTATATGCGAAACCTCTAAACATCGTTTCTCGTACCGTTCTCGTTTCCCGTTTCTCGTTTCTGGTAACATAGGGAAAACACGCTTTAACCATAGTAAATTAAACACAAATCTTGTTAACCCATTTTGTAACATGCTAGGATTCACACCAATTGAAATTTAACATTATAACCCAGGACCTATAATGATACGACACTGGAATATAGCAATTCAAACTTTTCCACGCTTAAAAATAAATCAAAATACCAAAAATTCATACTTGTAGATATCGTTGGGTGAAAGAAAATATATTCATTCCATTGTTTGAAAATTTGTGACAACGGATCCACATAACGCTAGATCCATAACCAAATTATTGTGATGATCCAAGTAAATCATGATCATAAAGTTTGACAATTAAATCCATACAAGCGATGTTGATGGAAAATAACAAGCTCGGAAATTTTCCATGATTACATATCATTTAAAATTAGCATTTTGATTGATAGAGTACTAGATTACATTACAGTTAGACACATTTTGGAGGGAGTGATGTGAGAGAGATGAACATTACCATCAATGTTATTTCAAGAGCATGTACACCTATTGATGGTGCTCGATTCCGCCAACATACAGGGGGTCTCCCCGATGTGAAGTCCCAATTAGACCTCACACTGTTTGGAGTAGGAGCCCATTCGAAGTGTTATAGGCCATTTTGTCACATCTGGTCAATAGGCCAGCAAATCAAATAAATCAATCCCTGTGAACATGTTGTCATAACCCCTTCACAAAGCCCTAAGCATGAACTCTAAAAAATGTATGAGTTTCTGGGAAAAATAGCTCAAAATCACTGTTTTTAGCCCCACCGCACATTGCTTCTTTAGTCACAAACATTCACCACTAGTTGTATTCTTATCCATCTATGCTAATCAGCACATGTTTCTCTCTTTTGCAGGTGCGCAAATAAAAATAATTATGAATCTTCCTCTTCTAGAATATTCCAGGGTTGTTTTAACTATTTACCATGGATAAGAAACTTGAATCCTATCTGATCCTATCTTGGATACTTCACCTCTTATGCCTTGAGCTCATCCTCGCATCATATGCGGATCTCAAGACCGTAATAGTAAATCATAAACTACCACACCTCGCCTATAAATTTACTTCCAACCATATCATCAGAATTGGCTTTTGGAGATTAATAGTGCCCTTATGTTGCTGCGTTGAACCTAAAGGAATAATCATATTCACGCATTAGGCTTGATCTTGAGGTGTGCTTTGTGACAAGGAAGGACAAGTCAGCTTGGGAAGACATATACAAAGTCAACTACTATTTATGGTTGTAAACTCTCTCCTATTTCTATTAATATAAAGAGTATCTTGTTTTTCTATATTTGTTATGTTATGTTTGCACTCATCTATTTCAATGCCTTGCTGATTCAATGAATAGAGATTTTATATTATGCTACTTGGATATTGTGGATCCTTTGCTTGTTTTAGTCATGTGTGCAAGTTCTAATTATAACACTTGGAGCTACAATTGGAGCTTACAAGTGGGGAGGAAAGGAAAGCTTGCTACAAATTCGAGGTAGGATTCTTTCCCATTCTCTAATTTCTCTAAGGAAAATTCTATGCTTTTTGTCTTCTGTTGTTCTAGACCAGTCCACTAGGTCTAGGGAATTCACCTTTGTCCGTAATAGTAAATTTCACATAAAAATTTGGCGAATCCACTAGGACCTGATTCTTCCCTTAGTGGTTTCCTTTACCTTAGCACCTTTTTCACCCCTTAAAGCAACCTTGATTTACTCATTTAGACACTGATTGACCTTAGGAAAACATATTTTTGAGCTTGCTTTGTTTTTTGTGTGTTGTATTTTGGTTGAATCTACCTCAACTCACCCCCTTTTCTAGAGATAGAGTGCTTCAATGCACTCTCTCCTTCTATGCACTTGCGCTGCAGAGCATTGTTGCCTATTTTGCGCTTGTGTTGATCCTTGTAAGATGCAAAAACTTGTTTTTTTTGCCTTGCTTTCTAATTTTCTTTGTTCCAACATGTTTTCCCTCTGTCTCTGAGTGTGTCCTCATCTCTGAAAATTCTTCACTTTATTTGCTTTTGGTTTTGATAACCTATGATAAAAAGTTTGGATTTTCCTTTGTTCTTTTCAATTATGTCATTTGCAAACTTTTGCTTGACCATTGATTGATTGAAGAAATGGATATTATAGTCATCATTCTATGTGATTTCTTTCATCAATGATTTAACAACATTTTAATTTTCATTTCATTTGAATATTAAGACAATTGAAAAGAAAAAGCTCATCATTTTGGATTTTGCATTGCATTTAGGGTTCGTGTGTGAAATTGGAAATTGAAACAGTTGCATTAGGGAAATTTACTTAAATAATTTTGTTTGTTGCATTTTGTATGCTGCATTAGTCTTTGTTTCTTCCCTCCCATACATAGATTTTCATTAAAAATAAAAGATTTCATTTTATCATGCTAGACTGCATTTTAGAGTATTCAGGTGAAATTCGTGGCGATACTTGATGTTGGCTTAATGGGTCCTAACCCAGGTTCATAGTTAGTTCCGCCAAACAAAACCCTACACTACTGGCCCTTTTGGCATCAACCCGCGTAGCGCAGACTGAGTCTCACCTGAAGTAGTATGGGGGGATGCTGGAACCAAGTTTCCGCATCTAAATATCAGTGTGATGTCCTTTTTATGCGCTAGATCTGCCTCCAAGCAAATCTATAAGCCCTTCGTGCTTGGTACCGTAACTCCCTTCGAATGGCCCCTAGACCTTCGTGAAGGTCTACGATCAGCTTTTGTGGACCCTGAACATGTGAATTATCTACTTACACGCACCATATATTATCCTTAGATAATAATCTATTCAGATCTACTTGAGTGCTTAATGAACGTAACAAATTATATGATATTCTTCACATAAATACTTAACTTGTATTGTGTTCATTTAATAATACTTATCTAGTAGTTTCGTGCATCAATACATCATTATTTCATAAATACATCATTTCATCACAACATACATTGTAAGCATGAATAACATAAGTAAACATATAAAACACATGAATTTATCCAACAATCTTCTTTATTGATCTTCAATATAAGTTTACAGACTCAAAAATTCCCTGCGCACTTAGTTGCAGGGGTTCGCACACTCATCTGCAGACACTACTCTAGGCCTCTGTGCACTTGGCTACAGAGCCTTTTCCCCCTCTAAGACTTACTTCTCTGCGCTAACTCCTTAAGACTCCTTTTGTCGTAGCCATAGACAAAGAAATTGATCATCCTTAGACTCTCTAAGACACACCTATTTATATAATCCCATGGTCCGCAGACCATGGGTAGATCTCAAAAATCGACTCATCTTTACATAAACGAGGATAAGAACCCTTTTTGACTCCTAACTTACTATGTGCTCCATCTCCACAATTCACGGAGAATTTACATCTTTTCATCAAAAATTACAACAAAAATTGGGTTTTTAACCCAAAACTAACTCAGGGGACCCCATCCCAACATGCCCCCAACACAAAGGTCATGACTCATCCTTGAGTCACTCAGCTGGCGCAGTGATATTGCTACGAATATCCCCCAGCTCAACCTACACAACTGATACCTCAGGGATGCTCTGCGTAGCGGCCTACTTTACTTGTTTGACAAGTTGCTCCGTAGCTGGTCCTTCGCTGGCCAACTTGATCATTTGTTGTGTGAGCTACAAGTTAGTAAAATGCTCCTGGATGTTGGTTGATACTTGGTAGGATTCTTCCAACCGAGGACCCAACCTGGCCTTAATCAAGGCCTCTTTTTTCTGAGTTGTTTCCACCTATGCGAGGAGATGCTTTCCCTCCTGTAACTTGGCGAGGTGCTGTGCCATAGAAATTGAGCGCGCTGTCAGAATAACCTCGTCATATTGCTATTGGAGCTTGCGGATCTCTGTATTTCATTTTTGAAGGTTGGGATCTTCCTACGGGATCGTCACAAACTCCATTGCTTGTTCAAACAAGGCTGTGTAGTCAGCGACTGCGACATCCACAATAGCCCTCCCTTCCTTGATGGTGGCTCTGCATTGTTCCCTGACCTCGGGCAGAGTCGAAGGCTGTGACTTGAGCTGTAGCTCCATGATTTTCATGTTGAGTTCAATTTAAACTCTCGCAACTCTTGCCTTTGCGTCGTTTATGCCTGTAACTAGTTTCTGGATCTTGGCCTTTGGTTGTGCATCCTCAGGTATATGCAACTCCGACACTATTTTGCACGCCTCTGCAACCACGACCGCTATCTGGGAGCTCCACGCCTGGATAATATCCCTATATTTCATGGCTTGTGTCTTCTCGATGAACATTTTTTCATTGTTCACTTGGTACTCGCTTATTAAACTGAGAGCGTGTTGCTACTGAGCTCTCAGTTCCACTATCACTCTCGCCTGTAGCGCATGAAGAGATTCGTTGGGGAGCGCTGCAATATTTAAGCCAATGTTCTTAAGTGTAATAATGATGATTTTGTCATCGACCGATTATGCGCTCAGGGACCCCTCTAAAAGAGCAACTGTTCTAAGGTCCACTGTCTGTACTAGTTCGGCAGCATGACTTGTCCCCGCTGCCAGGCTCGTTTGTGTGGAGCTCACTTGACCTATGCCCACTTGTATTCTGCTAGTTTAGATCTGCAATTCGCCAAGATCCTTCTAGACATTTCCTAGTGACTACATGTACTATTGCTCAATTTTCTGCAACAGTTTGGTTCTAGTGTCGTGCACTTTGTCGTTGATCTCATCGAGATCTCCCTCTGTCAGGGTGACGGGATTTTCCTGCGATTTAGCCAACTTCGTCTTCTTTTGGGAACCCTCCTGCTGTTGTTCTCTATGCTTCCTTAGCTGAAAGGGGGTGCTCTGCCCCTCATTGCCACCATCGCCTTGCACAAACTTCTCCTCCTCCTTGGTTTCAGGTGAAGGAGATTTGCCGCTTTGCTCGGAGTTGCGTTGTTCTTGTTCAGCCTATTCCTTTGTAGTGCACTCCTTTTCCATTCGAGCTTTCTCTTCGACTTCCTTCTTCCGCTACGTAGCCAACTTTTGTGCCGCCTGTTTGGCTGCGTCCTTCCATTTCTTCTCAGCTGAGCTCCCCGCGCCTTTCTTCGTACCTGCATCTAAGTCAGATGGGGAGTGCCAATCTGCTGGCCAACGCTTGATCAATTCATTTATGGAATCATCCGTGACCAAATACAGAAAATCAAACCACTTCTGCTGTGGGTCCTTCCGCGCCTGAATGTAGACGCGGTGGAATTTTGCCTTGAAAGCAACATACACGGACAACTATTCATACAAGGTTGGGGACAATCTTGGGCATTGGTTGATGGCCATGCGGAAGCTCACTTCCATCAAAACCCATAAAATCTTCATTTCTGTGACCAGCGCGGGGTCCTTCGTGGCCTAGAGGGTGGTGAACTGTGTGGCCTCCAAAAATCCTTCCTTAAATACTAGTTAAACTGCATGTCCTCCGCACATTGTGTAGCTAATGAGACCACATGTGCTAGAACCTTGTCCACGCGACACTTCCTCATAACCTTTCTGGCCAATATTTGGGTGGAAATATTCACCGCGGGATCGTTGATGGAATAGTCGCGTGGCTTCTTGACAAGCTCAAACTTCTTTTTCATCTTCTCCGCCAAGTATATTTCGCTTGCCTTTCTGCCAAACTCCATAGCTGGATTCAAAACCTCATGCGATAGGTGTGTGATCCCATGGATGAGCATATCCATGATGGGTATAGGCGCGCCAAGCCATAATCACACATTGTGCACTAGAGTAAGTAGCTGCCACACACAGATGGTGTTAATACTACTTTGATGGTAGTGGGGCACCCGTAACTGGTTTAACAACCCAGATTTCTCCACTCCGTGGATCCATTCAATTATCTCCAACTTAGTGACTCCAAAGTTTGGGTAATACACACGCTGCATATAATTTTTTGTTGCGAGGTGAGGGAACCTCTCATGGTCAACCAGGTCCTAATATTCCATTTTTAACAGAGGGATCTATGCTAGACGCGAACCTTCAAAGGTTATCTTATCTGGAAACAGGGGCGTGTGAATGAGGAACTTGTTCGAGTCTGGGTCTTTGGGGACCTTTGCCTTCACCGTTCGTGGAGGGATATATTTAGGCAACTTAGTGATGGGCTCCGCTCCCTTAGCATCTATATCCATAGTGCCCTGCTCAACTTCCAAATCTACTACCTTCTTAGGCTACTTGTCCTTCTTTTGCGTCTGGGTGGCAGTATGCTTCCTAGGTGACTCACGCATTGGCACCAGCCTCTTCTTCTTGTCTTTATTCCTCTTTTGGGTCTCTCGCATAGGTGTAGGCTTTGGCCTAGATGACCTTGATGCCATAGGCACAGGAGCCAGGGCTTCCATGGTCACTACCTCTGGAACAACGCCTTCGGAGACGATAGTTCCTCCAGTGCTTGTAGTCTCAGCGGGACTGTGTCCTAACATGGTATCACAAATGAATTTTTGGGTTAACTCAGGAAAATTATCGAATGTAGGGTTTGTGACTAAATCTTCGAAGAACGTACGATTCATAAGCGATAGACAACACAACTCAAAAACTTGAAGGGTGCAAAGTGTTCTCTGCTAGACCGACAAGCGTAATTTACAAGAAACTTTGAATTCAAATTTGACTGTTCCCCCCAAAATTTGTCCATTATAGTGTATTTGGCGGCATATATTCAAATATTTTAGCGTTAAATGCCACCTGCGAGCTCCTCTTAACCGTCTCCTAGCTGTCAAATCATGAATAATGACTCTAACAGTCACTTTCTGGTTGTGCTGTACGGTATCTCCCTTCATAGCGCAACTCCCTTCATGCGGCTTCTTATACTGTGACCTCACCCTTTTGCGCGCAGATCCCCTGCCGCGTAGTCCCCGAAACTGGGCAGTGTAGTTTATAGTCCCGTGCTCCCTTGTAGCTGTCTGGAGCACTAAGACTGTCCTGCCATCATATAGTCATTGAACCAGATCTCCTGCATATGGCTTCAATCGACTTCCGTTCACCTTTCCCAGAAGGCTCTCCATTCAATTTTGTGAGTTGAACTGCACCCCCATCTGTGATCTTTTTGATGACATATGGTCCCAACCAGTGCATCTAAAACTTTCTTGGAAACTTAGAGAACTTACTATCATATAAAAATACCAAATCATTTACCTTGAAGGTGTGAAACTTGATGTGCTGATTGTGCCAAGCCTGTTCACGTTCCTTCTGAACTTGCTGATGGAATCCAACCAAGAATCTGTCTTCTTCGAGGTCCATTAGCTGTGCGAGTCGCTCTTCCAAGGCTCTCTGGTCTGTCATCCCTGTGAAAGCTGCTATGCGGAGACTAGGCATGATATATTCCATAGGAATCACAACTTATACGCCATAGACTAATCGAAAAGGTGTTTGACCTATTAGATTTTTGCAAGTAGTCTTGTATGCCCACAGTATTGTCAGTATGTGCACATCCCAATCATTCCACTGCTCGTTGCAAATCTTCGTCAGCATGTTTTCCAGGATCTTGTTAAAGGATTCAATTGTTCCATTAGCCTGAGGATGGTACGGTGTGCCCTTCTCATTATAAACCTGAAATTCCTCAGTCAATGTGTTGATGGTCTCATTCAGAAAATGCATACCTCGATCTATGATCAACACCTTAGGGAAACCAAATCTGGTTAACACAAATTCAAACAAAAACTTCCCTGCCGCAACCCATGTACAATCCTTCACCGACTGTGCCTCCACCCATCTGATTAAATACTATGTCACGGTGATGATATAACATGCACCTATATTCTTTCTAGGGGGTTGAATTGGTCCAACGAAGTCAATTGCCCATTTTTCAAATGGCTGCAATGATACTTGAGGATTCAGTGGCATCTCGTCTATCCGCGATGGTCTGCCTATTTGTTGACATGCATCGCATGCCTCACAATACACTTTAGAGTCTTTATGCAGTGTAGGCCACCACAACCCTGCGCACAAAATCTTCTGCGCTCTTGCCTTTCTTGCATAATGTCCTCATGCAGCTCCTCCATGAGCTTCAACGAGGATGCTATTTCATTGAAAATCGAGCACATACCGTCAGAATATCTCGTCTACACCCATCTTATATAAATGTCCTCTAAGTACTGAGAAATCCACTGCACGTACTACTATATCTTTCTTTCGCTGACTGGTGTATCCTTCTGGAGCTGTCCATGTAGTCAAAAAATGGATAATATCTACAAAATTATTATTCACTACATGCACCGTGAAGAGCTACACGTTGGGAAACCCTTCCTCCAAATTAGTGGGCTCCTCTCTTGTTTCGATCCGCGACAGATGGTCAGGTCCTGCATTCAACCTTCCTGGCTTCACAATTACGTCAAAGTCATATTCTTGAAATAAAAACAACCATTTGCATAGCTTCCCCCCCAACATAGGCTTATTGACCAGGTATTTCAAGGCGGAATGATCCGTGTACATCTTGAAATGTCTGCCCAATAGATAGTGCCTGAATTTTTGAAGCATGTACACCATAGCCAATCCTTCACGCTATGTCGTTGAGTAATTCTTCTCAGCCTTTGATAATTTCCTGCTCACAAATTCTATAGGGTGATCCATCTCTCCTTCATCGGCCTGTGTCAGCACTTATCCCAATGCAATACAGGAGGCATCAATGTCCACATGGGATTCCTTCTTCCAATCCAGGAAGACCAAGATTGGCGTGGTCACCATCTTTTATTTCAATACATCTAGACTATGCTGACAGTATTCATCCCAACATAATGTAGCATCCTTCTTCAACAGTCTCTCCATGGGCGCGGTAATCTGAGCATAAGCCTTGATGAACTTTCTATAATATCCTGTATGTACGAGTGTTGCGCGCAATTGTTTGAAAATTCTCTGGGCTTGCAAATTTACGATCACCACGATCTTGGTAGGGTCCACCATCAACCCTTGCTTGCACACCACATGCCCCAGCAAGATCCCAAAGGGGACACGAAATAAGCACTTCATCAGGTTCAATGCAATCTGGTATATGCGACACATACCCAGCATTAGGCACAGACTCGCGACATGGCGCTTTACCAAACCGAACACCGTCCAGCCATCAAAATATACCTCCAAAAACTTGTGAATAATCTCCTTGAACACCACAATGACTACGGGCGAGAATATCTACGGTGCATTCTTGAGTCCAAACGACATTACAATATACTGAAAACAACCTCATTCTGTTGTGAAGGTTGTTTTGATCCTGTCTTCTGGCATGATCTTAATCTGATGGTAACCCAAGAACCCATCAATGAACGAGTAGGCCTCCTTCCCTCCAACATTGTCCAACACCTCATCTGTAACTGGTGTTGGAAAAGGATCATGGACACATGCATCATTAAGCTTTCTTAGATCTATGCAAATCCTTATTTCATCCTTCTGTTTCTTTTCTTGGACCACCATTGGGATCACCCAATCAGAATCCTCTACTGGATCTATGATTCATGTTTCCAGCATCTTATCCAACTCTAAGTGAACCTTTTCCTTATACTTAGGATTAAAGCGATAAGGCCTCTGCTTAACAAGCTTTGTGTACTTTTTAAAGTGATTTTCATCATTCCCAAGTCTCCTATGATGCCCTTCAGGTCTGAAAACTTTGTAGGAAAAAGATCTTGGTACTCGCAAAGCAACTCAAAAACTTTATTGGCATCATCCCAATAATCTCCAATCTTAACAAATTTTGGCTCTGCTTCGGTACCAATGTTTACTTGCTTAGTTTTCAATGGTGTGGTGATGTAAATATTCTATATTTGTGGATCTTCCACTTTGCGACGGCCTTTTGCCTCTGGAATATTGATATTTCTTGGATCTTAATCCTCCCCCTCAGCGGTCATATTATAACATTCCAACGCGTGACGCAGTTGGGTGCTCCAATATGGCTGAACCAACTCTAAAGGATCCTTTGGTATTCTGAAGATCACTAACTTAACCTCCTGTAGAGCTTCATCAATGCTTTTGAACCCATCTTCAAAACTAAAGGTCATTAGGAATGCTTCCCTTAATATATCCCACTCCGCGGTGCCATGGCGGAGCTCCGTTTCGAGGTACCAATTCATAGGGATTATATCCAAGGTGTGACAGAATAAATGCACTCACTTTGGCTATGGCTCCATTCCATACGCTTTAGTCCACTTTGCTAAATGATCATGCAGATCATTCCTCCCATCATATTTCTCAGTTAATTGCACTTTAGGCTGACCAAATCACAACCGCATCATCCTCCTGTAATCTCGCCATTCATAAAAGCTGTCCTAGTGTGTACCCCACCATCGTGCAGGCATAGCACGAAATCCAATGCTTGGAAGCGATGATCCTCAGGGAATTCTCATTTAAAAGCATCCAAAAATTTATCTACGCCAGTTAAACCATCATAGTAGGGTAAATTTCTTACCTCCGATGAAGCACAACGCAATGATTTAGTGATCATGTTGTAGCGTAGTATAGATACTTCATGCAACCTATTCTGCCAGTGCTCCAACTCTTCATCTGAATTCGAGATACAGGAGCTTTTGCGGTCCCATGCAATCCATCCATCAACTATCAGATTAATCCAGTCTTGGTCTTGCGTTGTAATTTTGTAGATTTGATCCAAATCATCATCACTCTCTTCATAGTGGTGGACCAGTTCCGTATAGCGCGGCCCTCTACAGGGTCCAATGGTACTACAACCCGGAGCGATTTCTTCTCAAACAACATTGTCCTCTTCTTCAAGCTGATCACTCCATTCATATCGATGGTCCAATAAATTACAAGGAGCACAAGGTATGGATTGTTGTTGTCCAAAATTTCTATTACTTCAAAATCAGCCGGCGCTCGCACCCTCTATATCTACAGTGACTCCATGTAATCATCCCATAGGGATGATCTTCTGCTGGTTCGCCATTCTTAGCTAGATTGGATACCACTGTAGTGTAGGTCTTCTCATTCTCTCCCATGTCTGTTTAGACAAAAAGTTTGCATAAGACCCTAGGTCTAGAATGACCTGGTCCATCTCATACTCTCCTATCTGCGTGGTGATCCTCATCCCGTTCCCTGTTCTGGCCTTATGTTTACCAATCTTTCAGACTACGCAGTGTCCATTAGGAGAATTTTCCTTACCAACACACTTGTTTATCAATTCCTGTAGCCTTTTTACAGCCTTGCTATCGCGTAGTAGTTTCATACAAGTTTCCAAGAAGGTGGTAAGCACAAAGGGGTCAACCTCTGTGGGCGTGCTTGTTTCTAGTAGTTTGTCCTGACTCTCTAAGGTAGAGGCCTCAACAAAGCTTTTCTTCACCTCCATAAATGTTTCCTTTGCGGGATCAAGGTCAAATCCAACCTCCTTTTCTGGGGCCTCGCGGACCCATTCGTCCTCTTCAAGATGTTTTCCTTTGTCATCACCAGTCGTGATTCTGCTTCTCAGCACAATATTTACATTTGGATCCTCCTCGCAGGGATCAACCTACATCATCTGTAAGTTCTGGGTAGGGTGCTAAGGCCACGCCTTCTTCTCATGCTTCTTATTTATCAGCACAGGGAATTATTCTATGGTGTGCTCAAACTGACTGTAGTATTGACATGATGGGCGTGTCTGATTTTGACACTCCTGTGCGTAATGCCCTGGTGTCTCAAAATTGTAACAAATGACCTGTCCATGACCTGTACTAGGTCCTCATCCTCCACAACCTCGTCCTCTTCCTTGATACCCTCCTCGCGATCCTCCCGCACCCTGATCTGGAGGCTGAGTTTCTGCCTGCATTCAGTAGGTAGGTGTTCTTTCCATCATCAACTTGTAGCTATGACATATGCACTCATCGTGGCCTACCGATTTGCAGAAATTGCAGGACAACTATTGTGGTGTTTGGATGATTTTTTGTAGTAAGTGGCAATTATCTGTTACATGTTTTCCAGCCACCTGACAAATAGCACATCATAGTGCGGGCCTTGTACTTTGTCTTGCTGGAGCTTCTGGCCTTAGGGGAATTGGCCTTCCTTTGGTAATATATTTCACAAATATAGGGCAATGATCCTCATCATGCCCTTGGTTCTTACACTTCAGGCACCAGACCTCCTCGCGTATCACTGGCTTAGTTTCCTTTTCCTTCTTTAAGCTCTTCAATTCCAAGTAGAGGTTCTGCAACTACAAGTGAATTTGCTGGACTCCCAAAGTTGCGTCTTGAATAGTTGTCTCATGCAACCTCATCATGATTTCTAGGGCTTCTTCCTGAGTTCCTATATTCTTCTGTGACAAAGCGATCCTTAGGTGGGGCAGAAGTGAGACTATAAACCATTCACGGTGATGACCATTTGTGAGTTGCATATTAGCTTCGCAGATCTGACACTTCAACCTGTGATATAATTCACAAGGTGTCTCATCGACCCTCATCATTATTTCGATAAAACCAATTACCGACTGCAAATCAAATTTAGGCTTATTGAATTCTTTGTTCAAAGCGGCCTTAGTTTTTATGAGCGCTGCTACAAGATGTTCAACGCAGTATTTAATATACCATGTCAGAGCACTGCCTTGCAAGGCGATGACTAAATGCACCTTCTTTATTTCGATAAACCCAATTATTGACTGCAAATCAAATTTAGGCTTATTGAATTCTTTGTTCAAAGCGGCCTTAGTTTTTATGAGCGCTGCTACAAGATGTTCAACGCAATATTTAATATACCATGTCAGAGCACTGTCTTGCAAGGCAGTGACTAAATGCACCTTCTTTATGTTATCAGCAGTAATCTACTGTGTGGTCCATACGGCATTTGCGACAAACCATAACTGATCTGTATCTTCACTCCCTATATCCTTGAAAATTGGCAGCTTTATCGAGTTCGACATGTTGAAATACAGTGGTGGTGGTGGTGGTGTGGGTGAAGGTGTATGCTGTCGAGGTGGAGTGGACGGATGAGGTATTCATAGAAAACCCTTGTCTTATCAACTGGACAACACTTCATGGTGAATCCTGTACTGCTCCCTTGTTTTCACTCGAAGGAGGTCCAATCAACGGGCTATATTTAGGACCTGTTCTTCCCCAATCTCTGAAGAGATTTCCACTTCGCGTAGCTCCGAACATCAAGGCAATGGCATAACCTGTTTTTCATAGAAAAACATCTTAATCCAGGTATTCAAATTCTTAGATACTTACCTTGTGGTCCCTTGAAGAAGCATCGCTCTGCTTCACTGTAGCTGACTGAGGTATCAATCGCGAACTCTGAAACGAATCCTCATATGACTCGATCAAGCCAGTGATCAACAATGCGTGATTTCTATCTTCAGAATCTTCCAAGCTCCGTACTAATTCTGGAGTTCACACTATCAGACCGCTAAGCTTCCACCTTCCTTGGCTGTCTGTCAATTTAGCTATCCACTTGTATAGCTCGATCAGGAAGGTGAAGAAGAAAATCTTTTGTATTTTTCGTGTATCTATCCAACCACTGTTCTTTTGATAGGCGTGGATTCCTATTTTCCTGTGCCACGAATTCATGGACTTTTCTATCCAACCACTTCTAGATTTCCGTTTTGGTCAGATTCTAGTGATGGGACATCACACATCTCCTTAAGAAAATCTCAGTCCCAACAACAGAACCATTGTTGGCTTAATGGGTCCTGACCCAAGTTTAGAGTTAGTTGTGAAAAACAAAACCCTACACTACTGGCCCTTTCGGCATCAACCCATGTAGCACGGGCTGAAATCTCATTTGAAGCAGTATGGGGGGATGCTAGAACCAAGTTTCTGCATCTAGAGATCAGTGTGATGTCCTTTTTATGCCTTAGATCTGCCTCCGTGCAGATATATAAGCCCTTTAGGCTTAGTCCTGTAACTCCCTTCGAATGGCCCCTAGACCTCCATGAAGGTCTACGATCGACTTTTGTGGACCCTGAACATGCGAATTATCTACTTACGCACACCATATATTATCCTTAGATAAAAATCTATTCAGATCTACTTGAGTGCTTAATGAACGTAATAGACTGTATTATATTCTTCGCATAAATACTTAACTTGTATTACGTTCAGTTAATAAGACTTATCTAGTAGTTTCGTGCATCAATACATCATTATTTCATAAAGACATCATTTCATCACAACATACATTGTAAGCATGAATAACAGATGTAAACAGATAAAACACATGAATTTCTCCAATAGTCTTCTTTATTGATCTTCAGTATAAGTTTACAAACTCAAAAATTCCTGGTGCACTTAGTTGCAAAGGTTCGTGCACTCAGTTGCAGACACTACTCTAGGCCTCTACGCACTCAGCTGTAGAGCCTTTTCCCCCTCTAAGACTTACTTCTCTGCGCTAACTCCTTAAGAATCCTTCCGTTGTACCCATAGACAAAGACATGGATATCCCTTAGACTCTCTAAGACACACCTATTTATACAATCCCATGGTCCATGGACCATGGGTAGATCTCCAAAATCGACTCATATTTACATAAACGAGGGTATGAACCCTTTTTTACTCCTAACTAACTACGCGCTCTGCATACACAATTCATGGAAACTTTACATCTTTTCATCAAAATTTACAACAAAACTTGGGGTTTTTAACCCAAAACTGACCCACGAGACCCCATCCAAACACTTGAAAACTAAAACTCAATTCAAGATAAACTTTAAAATTTACTGAATCAATCTTAAGGAGCATTTTAAACATTAACACAAACATCTAGAGGTCTAGGCTAGAGACGAGTTCCAACGTCTATAAAGATAGGAGCTGTCATTTTTTGCCAACGTTGCATTCTAGGGGTGATATCCCTTTCCACGTACGTAAGTATATAAGACCGTTCTCCACGTGCCTTTGGGTATATTGGATGGTGCTCCACACATGGAAATTATATGCAAATGCTCTCATCATAAATTTATGCATTAGACAACGCTAACATAGATTGCACTTCCACATACCTTCGAGTATATTTTGGAAGTCCACACTAGGTTGCTATCCTCACCTTAGGTAATTGAGTCAGCCGCCTTGTACAATGTTATACACTGAACACAACATTCAGGGAGATTCTTGCCAGCAAGTAAATCCTTGGTTCTCCAAGGTGATATATTGTAGTTCATAGTTGCTTGGTAAACCCTTTTTCCTAGTTACCCCTTTTTGATTTATATTTTTTGTTATTTTTTTTAATTTATAAAACCAACATGGAAGAACAACCCCCTCAAGATTTTTTTTCATGTAGGATGCAAAGATTATCTCCTCTTCCACCTAAGGCAACCCTTGGATGTCAAAAGAACAAAAATATGAAAACTACTAAATCCAGTACTTCGGGAGCTACCCCTTCTAGACCTCCATCTAAAATTACTCCACTAGAATCATCTCTTCCTATGAGTACTGAACCTGAGATCACTTCTTTATTAGTTGGTGAGTCTAACACAGTGGAAATAGAAGCACCTAAGAATTTATTACATAAGGTCATTGAACCCAAGTTTATCGACTCAAACATATTACAACCTGAGATTATATAATATGAGGAACCTCAATTAACTACACCTGTTACTTCAGGCCCTTCTTATTCTCTTCCTCTGTCTTTGGCTCAACCTTAATTCGTATATCTTGGACCAGAAGGTGAAGATCTTCCACTTTGTCTTCTGAGTATCAAGGAAATCCCTCATGAAGAGTCTCAACCTTCTTATCCTGTTCATTTGGGAGGGATTCATCTCTATCAAGTCCCTCCTCCTCATACTTTGACACAATCTCCTTTGACTGATTCACCTCTTTTCAACTCACCCTTGAGTTCCCCTCGACAATCCTCTTTGGGAAATTTAACCATGATCAAGTCTGCTATGGTTTCTTAGCCTACATCTACCACTATGACTGAGGCAACCAATGTTGCAACTTATTATATGCTTGCAGCGTCACCAGAAACACATTTGTATGGTGGCCCATCCGTCCCACCTGATTACCAATCATTGTTTAGTACCTCTTTTGGTGCAACATCAAGTCCATGGACTTCTCCCATGTCATCCTCTTTTGGAATCCCATATGGAACTTCTTTGATGAGTGCTACACAATCTTCTCTTCCTCATCCGTTCTAAACTTCAATAGAGAAACAATATAGTCCATATGTTAGTGGCTACAGACACCTATAGTAGCCAAATCCTTGGAAACCTACATTTCTCGTACAACCTAGCTCAGTTGTGAATCAAGTACAAACCTCTCAACTTGTTCCACATACACCTCATATTCCTACTTGGCAACCTGTATCTCAACTTTTTCAAGCTCAAGCTCATGTAAGTCAACCTTTATAGGCCACACCTCTAACTCAACCTATCCCACTAGTATATGGGGCCTCCCATGTCCCACTTACTTGGCCTCTTCAAGGTGCCTTACAACCTCCACCGCTTGGTCAGGTCATCCCTCAAATCCAAGAGGGTCAACCTATATATGGAATGGCATAAGCACAAACTATCCAACCTTATGTAGGGTTGATGCAAAATCCCATGGGGAAACCATATAAAGGTATTCCTAAACCGCCTTACCAATATCAACAAATGAAAACCCAACCATTTCAACCTTTTCAAGGTTATCCTGGAATTGGGAAGCAAAGTTATCCTGGAACAGGGCAACAAGGTTATGTTTATCTAGGTTATTAGAATCCTCCTTATCTAGGAGCAAAAATACCTGTTGCTCAAGCCATCCCATCTTACCCAGGATATCCTCAACTGAAATTTAATCGGTAGTTGCCATTTGTGCCAACCCTTGAATTTCCAGATTTGACCTGGCTTACAGATTATCCCATTTGTCACTTTCCATGGTGGATGATTATTATTAGAAAATTGTTGAGCGATATCCCCAAGTTCAATGGAAATCCTGGAGAAGATCTGTCTATGCACGTCATGACGTATCATTTATGGTATTCTTCAAACTCTTTAAATGATGACTTTGTCCATTTACATCTTTTCCAATGCACACTTACTGGTACAACCACATAGTAGTATATTGAATTACCACAAGCTTCATTCAACAATTTTAGTGCCTTATCAACCACATTCTTAACTCATTTTCAGGTTCCCATCTGCTATGAGACTGGAACTAAAATTTTGACCAATTTCAAACAATCTGATTCCACTCATATTTTTGATCATATTCATGAGTAGAGACGTCACTGTCATTTTTTCAAAACTTTCGTTCTCGACCAATTATTAGTTGAATGGCTTATTAAGTCTCTGTTACCATCCATAACAAAAGATGTTGCTAAAGGTAGAGTTGTGATCGAAGA
Organism: Pinus taeda; assembly: GCA_000404065.3. Taxonomy (NCBI): domain Eukaryota; kingdom Viridiplantae; phylum Streptophyta; class Pinopsida; order Pinales; family Pinaceae; genus Pinus; species Pinus taeda. The sequence continues at coordinate 44,456 of APFE031326780.1, read as the reverse complement.
GAAAGTAATTGCTCATGTCCAATATCTTGATCTCATCTATACCCAATCCAACACACTTTATGATAAAATACCAAATGTTCTTCAACCTTCAAATATTGTTCCACAAACTCCTGGTAAAGAATCACATGACGCTGATGGCATGATTGGTTTTAATAGCCAACAATTAGTTGGAAAACTATCTGGTTCAACTCTTGCTGCGACTACCCAAAACCCCTCCTCCACTTCTCCTGCGAATTCTACTACCAAGATCAATACCGTCCAATCCACAAAGGGAAAATCCAAGCAACCAAGAAGTAAGAAGAAAGGAAAAGGAAAAATAAGAAAGATAATACTTTGCACGATAAACAAAATAACCAATATTCTGAAGAAAAGCAGAAACCTAGTTATCATTGCTTAATTTGTAATGAGGAGCATTTCAATCGGGACTATCCACATTGGGTAGAATTAAATCAATTCCTTAAGTCACCTAATACCTCCACTGTGTTAACTGACCCCTTCCTTAATACAAAGATAAACATGGTTTCACGGGTTCCCGCTTCCTCTTCCTCGATTATGATGCTTTCCTCCACCAAACCAAAAAATGATGTTATGGCGGTGACAAGAAATAAGGACTATGGTAGTTTGAGTCCCTTGGATGGTAAGGCTACTGATCAACCTATTAGTTCAACCTCATACTTTTTGGATCCTACTCCAAATGTGATTCCAACTAAGTTAACAATTAAACCTCCCAAGGGTGTTATTCACAAATTTGCATTCAAAATCGTCCTGCCCAGAAGAAGGATTTACTCATCACTATTGCAGGCATTGATCCTTCAGATTCTAACCTTGTAGTCTTTAACTATGAGAATCATACACCCAAGCTTCCACCGCAATTAGATTTTATGATTCAAGTTGTTTTTGAAGTAAGACCATCCATCAAATGATTGTGGATGAAGGAGCTTCAACTTGCATCATGCCACTTTCTTGATGGAATGCCATTGTTTCTCCTCATCTCAACTAGTCACCAACTACTCTCAAAGCCTTTGATGGAAGAGGCTTCAAGCCTTATGTAATTTCGAGTTCATTACAAGTTGAATTAGCTGGCAAGATTGTGTCAGTATAAGTCGAAGTTATTCATGGACCTTTATATTACAATCTTTTAATAAGATGTACATGGGTTTATGCCATGGCTACTGTCGTTTCCACTTATTTTAGGATGATTTTTTTCCCTCACCAGGGGGCTTCGTGGAAATTCATTAACTCACCTTCTTCTCAAATAATTCTGAAGTTACTGGAAGCATCCCTCTTATGGGAGAAGACCCACATCCCTATCAGCGTGTTGGGGTGGGATTTCTTAAGGATTCTTCCCTTATGGGAACCTTTTTTGTTCCTCCTCCCCTTCATTTTACACTTCCACCTCTCGACGACCCGAATCTTGTTGCCTTTATCAACATGATATATTCTTGTACTACTCCATCTAATCCTTGGGTAGTACCAAATGCATATGATATTGATACCTTTGGTGACCGCATGCGCCTCAGTCCTATTGAGCTCGAATATGAAGCCATCTATTTAGCCTATTTGACACACTCTGATTTTTTATCTTCAATCAATTGGGTGGATCATTCCTTAGATTATGGCTCATCTTCTGATCTTTTCTCGAGTACATTTTATACTGCTGAGAGCATCATGGAGGTCATGATGTCAGATGATGCACCTTGGGATGATCATCATCATCGTTCCTCCTTGATTGATACCTTTGAGGATAATCTTTGTGATCTTTATTCACCCAATGTCATTGAGATACCTACAAATTTTGTATCTATCCATGATAGTGATTCTGAGAAGAATTTGTTGAATATTGAAGAAAATATTCCTCTTGATATTTAGATCAATCCTGGAATTGTTGAGAATGTACATATTGGTGCATCTTTCTCTCTCGATGAGATCAAGATATATAAAACCCTTTTCCAAGAATTTCGAGATGTTTTCGCTTGGTCTTATGAAGAGATGCTAGGTATAGAACCAATTATTTTTGTACATGAAATCAAAACGTATCCCAATGCTAAGGAAATTAACCATGCTTATGTCTAGTCCATCCTAAGAAGGCTTTTTCTATTAAGGCAGAAACTGAAAAAATTCTCTGTGCTAGTTTCATTTACCTAGTACCTCTAACTGATTGTGTTTCCAACATTGTTCCTGTCATGAAGAAACATGAAATAATTTGTGTCTGTTGATTACCAAGACACCAATCGTACTTGTCCTATGGAAAACTATCCTACCCCGTTTATCAAAAATATTTTTAAACATTGTGCTAGGAGTGAAGCATTTTCGTTAATGGATGACTTTTCCAGCTACAATTAGATTAACATTCTCCCATTAGACCAACATAAAACCACATTGATTTGTCTATGAGGCACATTTTCTTATCGTAAGCTCCCTTTTGGTTTGAAAAATGTTGGGAGAACTTTTCAGAGGATGATGACTTACACCTTCCATGACATTAAACACAACATACAACCATATTTGGATAACCTACCTTCCCACTCGAAACATCGTGCGGATCATCCCGTGCATCTCATGGATATATTTTTACGTTGTCGACATTATAATACTAGGATCAATCCACACAAGTGTGTGTTTTTATGTAAAATTTGATCCAATTCATGGCTTTGTTGTGTTGAAGCAAGGAATTTGTAATAATCCACTTAAATTCCAGGTGATCCTAGATCTACCTGCACTTTCTTCTCTTGTTCAACTTCAATGACTCTAAGGGAAAGCTAACTTTCTATGAATATTTATTCACAGTTATGTCGATTTTACCCTAGGATTTACTCGAATATTGAAGAAAGGGGTTACCTTCCATTGGGATGACACTTCCTAAAAGGAATTTGATGCTTTGAAATATGTTCTAGTTTTGGAGTCATTATTGTATCCCCCATATTATCAACGCGATTACTTCTTGTATCTCACCGCTGAAGTTACTACCATCACTATGGTATTGGTCCAAGAGGATGACATAGGGGACAAACATCCTATTTAATATCTGATTTAGAACTTAAATGATACCAAGATCAAATATAATCACGTTGAAAAATTAGCTTTGGTAGCAGTCCAAGTTTTTTAATGATTTCGCGACTATATCCTACTTCGCAAGACTATGGTTGTTTCTGATTGCAATCCTATGACATACATCTTATCAAGACAATTGTTGGGGGGGGGAGTAATCTAAATGGATTGTCATCCTCTAGGAGTTTTATTTGGATTTTATCAAGTCCACATCCATGAAATCCTTAGTCTTTTTTGAGATGATCTACGACCTTCCCTCATTAGACACTAAGTCTACTTCTGATGATTCTATCCCAGATGAGTCGTCGTTTTTGATAAGTTCCTCTTATCTGTGGTATGGGGATATAATCATCTATCTCCAGACCCATACTTTCCAATTTGATACATCTCTATATGACCAATGACGTATTAGATACTAGGCTAAGAATTATATTATAATTGGTGACATCCTTTTTCGTCGTGGTATTGATACTATTTTTAGATGGTGCCTCACTCAAGAGGAGGCTGAGAAATCTCTCAATGAATTCCATGTTGGGGCATGTGGTGGATATATGTTTGGTTATACCACCATAAAAAAGATTTTGGGTTCTATCTACTTTTGGCCTATTATGTTTCATGATCGTATCCTAATAGTCCAAAAATGTCATGCTTGCCAGATCTATGATCGTAAAATCCTTGCTCCACCAACTCCTTTACAACCTGTTATTTCCATTGGACCTTTCGTGAAATGGGGCATTGAATTTATGACATATAACCCTCACTCGACTAGGGGGCTATTGAAGCCACGAAAATCGGGTCTAAAACAAGGGGGATACCCACCCGGTCTGGACCTTGGTTGGCAGCTCCTTTTCCGTTTGGTATGGTGGGTCCGACTAGGGATATGGGACTAGTTTCCCAATTTATGAGTGTGTGTGTGTAGAATTTGATATCTCTGATCTAATAGTTCCTAATTTAGATGCTCTAATTCTAACTTTAGTCTAATGACATGCATTTTTATTCTAATAAACAGAAATATCTAAGTCTATACTAACCCGGGGTGTGATCTTTCTGCTGTGCGATCTAAAATGATTTCAAATAACAATCGGTAATAAAGATCATTCAACTGTTATAAAAAAATAATTCAATATAGATAAGCCAATTCGCATAAAAAGTTAGACGAAACAGTTGTGAAAAACATACCGCATAATAAGCTATTCATATATTAAGCATAAATAAATAGCTATCACCGTACAAAAGTGCCAAATGATAACTCAGGCATTCACACATTAATATATAAACAACTGAACTTGAATATCACTTTAACACAAAAGATAGAAACAGTTAAGATATAAAAGTACCATTTATAACTAGTTCTACTAATGATCTTCGAGCGATAACGATTTATCTCTTCTTAATTCAACATCCACTAAGATTACAGAAGTGCAACATCAGTAGCAGATATTAAATGCAAAAATCAACAAATCCTGTTCTATTCATTCATCAAAACCTCCTCGAAGGGTGCAAAAGTGCATGTTCTGAGGAAAAGTTTTTGATAAATTTCTGGACCCTTCTCTAAATGCATGAGAAGGGTTTAAATACTACTAACTACATCTAAAAATAACTTATTACAAAAATATAGGATACGGTTTAAATGACCGTCCTTTTTCTAGGCAAAGATAAAGAAAAACTATTTCTAAAATTAAATCTAACATCTAACTATTTCTGTATTTGCTCCTTAACGTCGTAAGCATTCAGCATTTGCTTGAGAAGAGTTGGTTGGCCGACTTCAGCCTTTAAATGTGTTGCGAGAACGGAATCAACAAGAGCTGGTGCCATTTTTTCGGCAGAATTGATGATGCTTTTGAGAGTCATACACTGGCTGTGTGGTTTCACTAAATAAGCCCAGTAAGAATCCCAATTTTAACTTAGTTAATCTTCTAATTGATTCTACCTTTTCTTGAACCTTCTGTCTCCACTCTGCTGTACCTTTGGTAGATACCATATTGAAAATATTTCAGACAATTACTACTGATTTTTGGATTCAAGTTTTACCTTTTTATCTTTAATGTACTTTTTTCCGGATTTCTGGAGCTTACAGGTAGCTGAGCAATTAGAAGCTTTCCATTTCAAGAAGTTTTACCCAGCGATGCCGCATCGGAAACTGCCTCCGTTTCTTAATCCGAGCTTCCTTGGTGCGATTTTCGCCTCTTGATTGATTTCTTTTAGCGTCTGTAAAGCTCACATTTTGTGAAAATAATGATCTCGTAAGTTCTTGACCCTGAGTTTTAAATTGTCTGTTTATGTCCACGCTGTCCAGTACCCTCTTAACCACATTTGTGTAGGGGAGAATTTTGGGCCTTGCGGCTATCCGGTGCAAGAATGAGCAAGCTAAATCTGCAACTGATGCTTCGGAAGACCCCTGTGAATCTGCAATAGTTGTAAACTCCATTACCTTGGGATTTTCTTTCGCAAGTAGATTATACATGCCTTCCCAAGTGGTAATACCCGCGTCTTTGTTACAGGCGGTGTCTGTGTACAAGGGCGCCATTTCTTTGTCTTCAGACATCGGAGCCTTGCCTTTCTTCCCCATAGTATCTTGTATACTGCTTTGTATATTTCTTTGTTCTTCGTTCCTACAGTTTACAAGTGAGGTGAGAGTAATGATAAGGAACAGTGACGGGAAAGCTTTAAATGCCAAAAACATGCAAAAGTATACCACCTTACGTGAACTGGCTCTTCGATAAACACAAAACCATATTTTATTAACAACTCGCAACTAAATCATTAATTAGCATTAAAGCGCATAACCAGGTCTTATTTTATGAAAAAGTTTTCTCGAATAGTGAGCCGAAAGATTTTGCGATGGAACGATTTTGCGATTTGCTTTGCAATTTCATAGATCGCTGTATCGCATTATCGCAAGATCGGAAATGGTCGCAATATCGCATGGTTGCAATATGTGCTCATTTCGTGTTAATGTATTTCTTGCAAGGTGCGATTTTGCGATATGCACCATCACATATTGGCGTTTTCTGCGATTTTCCAGCGTAAGTGCATTTTAAGGCATGTGATGCGATATTTGTTTTTTATTATGTAATCTTGCATCGCGATCTCGCAATCTTAGAGTTTGGCTTGTAAGGAGACGTCCTATTATCCTTTCCGCAATGCGATATTTCTTAAGGAGTGACTTTATATTTCCTCATCATGAAACTTAAGATTTTTAGATTTTTCAAAGGTATTTTCCTAAGTTTATGATGGTAAGTTTTATTAAAAAGGAAATACAAGAACTAATTAATTTTTAAAATTTTTTGACTAAGGGTCCCCACTTATTTAGTATTAGAAATAACACTAAATAAGAAGGGGGGTTGTTGATGGCCACAACAATTGGCGATTCACTTGGAAGAACCAGTTATCTCTATCTTTCTTTTGAATTTTCTAAACTTCCAAAACAGAAAATTTTCCAGAAAGTTAAACTTTATTATGGAAAGATAAAGTACATTATGCTTTAACCTATCAATGATATTTTGTCTCTTCTATTTTCAACTTTGATTATTTGCTTCCTCAAGCTAGTCCTTGTATCCACATCAGTCATTACTTGGTTTATAAAGCTAAAACAAAGCCTTCTTTGTAAATCAGTTTTAAATATGCTCATTTGTCGTAGGTAGAGCCTCTACTGCCAGCAGGCGTTCATAGCCTTGACAGGGTTACCTGTTACCCAGCAATGATCCTATTTCCTACTTAGAGAAATATACAATCTTCAAAGATGAATCCATATCTACACTTATTTCTTTCATTTTCTTTTTTACCCTTAAAGAACAATGTCTTGGTTTGATGGCCAATTTATGACACAGTCATTCACTTGATTTATAACTTTGCTGAACAAGCTGGCTTGTAATGAGACCCCTTGCCTTTCGATTGCAACAATCTTGAGTCATTGCCCTGTTGTGGTATGTAGTATTGGCAAAGTTAGCAAGTTTATAATATCTGTGATTTTGATAAGCCGGCTCGTGATGAGACCTCTTACTCTTTAAGATAAAGTGTATCCTTGGATTGTTCCTTTGAAAGTTGTAATTTCCTAGGTAGGGAGGAAGTCATTGTTTCCTTAAGATAGCTCTGGATGACAATAGTAGAGTTTTTTGGAAAGAGATTTTCTACAAAGAATCTTTGTTTTGTTATTGATACCTTTCATTGCACTGATACAAAACAATTTCTCACTAAAGGTAGTTTTCATCAAATTTTACGAAGTTGAAACTAGTATCATTTTAGGTTAGAGTCTTTAACTATATCTTTCAATAATAAAGATCAATTTTCTAAAATATTTGCTATTTATACAAGCGAAAAATCGAAATCTGAAAGAGAATTGGTGTCTTTTTCGTAAATCTCTGATTTAACCAACCACAACTGGTTTTATTATAAAAATAAAAACTAATTTTACAAAATAGAAGAATATTCTTCTAAGGAAAATATTTCTTAAGGATCTATCCGTTAACAGGTAAAGAATCTCTTTTTCCTGTTAAATCCTGCAACATAAAAGTAGACGGACCTATGACTTCTATGATTTGGAAAGGGCCAAGCCACATTCATTGAAATTTTGTATGTTTCCCTTTTTCCTCATAGGCCTTGTCCCATTTTAAAACTAGATCTCCCATCTGAAAATCTTTTCTGGCCATCATGTTTGAATCAAAAGAGGCTTTTACTAATGCTTGGTGATGAGTGTGAGTTCTTTTGGCTTGTTCTCGTTGTTCTTCTAACTTAATTATTTCCATTTGCCTTAGCTGTAAGGAGGAAGTTGGTACTTCATCAATATATTGAACTAAAGACAGAGAGGGAATTGCTAAATGAGTCAGAAGAACCACTTCTTTTCCATAAACTAAAATGAATGGAGAAGTGCCGATAGAAGCTTTTTGCGTTATTCGATCTGCCCATAAAGAATATATTAAAGACTTATGCCATTTTTTATGATTTTGGTCAACTGTTCATTTGATAATCTTGATTAGGTTTTTATTTGTAGATTCAGCTAACCCATTGCCCTGTGGGTAGTAATTGGCAGAATATTTAATTTTGAAACCTCTTTTAAGTGCAAATTCAGTCATTGTGTTTCCAGAAAAGTATGATGCATTGTCAAACATTAAAGCGGAAGGCAACCCAAACCTGTTGATTATAAATTGATCTATGAACTCAATGATACGTTCAGAATTAACCGTCTTGAGAGGAATTGCTTCTACCCATTTAGTAAAGTAATATGTTGCTGTAAGGATATATCTATGTTGTTTAGAAGAGTGAGGAACGATCTCACCTATTATGTCCAATCCCCACTGATCAAAAGGTTGTTCAATGTTGACTGACTATAGTGGCAAGGATGGTTTCTTTTGTATCCTAGCAGCGGTTTGGCAGACTTGACACTTCCTCACGTAATTGTACGAGTCTTTGAATAATTTGGGCCAGTAATAGCCTGCGCATAAGATTTTATGTGCAGTAGCATCTCCAGCATAGTGTCCGCCTACTGGCCCATCGTGGAGTTCCTGCAAAACTGTTTAAGCTTCAGATTCCTCAAGACATCTAAGGAGAATAGGATCATAATTTATTCTAAAAAGAACATCTTTCAGGAGTTGATATTGTTTGGCTTTCAACCTTAGAGCTCTTTTCTTGGTATGATCGCAGTGTGAAGGAGCATATCCATTCTTTAGATAATAAATGATATCAACATATAATGACTCATTATTGTTTAGGCTTACCTCATACATTTGTATGTCTGCAGATGGAATTTCAGATATAATCGATGCTCCGGCCAAAATTTTGCAAATGCCTTGACATTTTACAATATTTGCTGGTTTGATTTCTACATCATATTCCTGTAAGGCAGTAATCCAATTGGCTCTTTTCTCACCCACATATTTTTGCACTAAAAGATTTCTTACCACTGGAAATGGTACAATGATTTTTGTATGTGTTTTGAGTAGAAAGGGTCTGAAATATTTGATTGCTTTGAAAACAACATAAGCCTGTTTCTCCACATCTGAATAATTTAACTCAACCCCCTGTAAATTTGAACTGAAAAAAGCGATCGGGGCTTCTGCCTTATCTTGATTTGCTTGAGTGAGTATCGCCGCGTATGATCTGTCAGATGCAAATGTATATAAAATAAAAGGCTCTGAAAAATTTGGAGTTGCTAAAGATGGAGCATTCACAATTGCTTGTTTAATCAGATTGAATCCTCATATTCGTCTTGGCCCCATTTGAAGTTTGAGTTCTTTTTAATCATTGCTTGTAATGGAGACACGATTCTTGAAAAATCTAGAACAAATATCTTTAGAAAGTTTATCTGACCAAGGAAAGATTGCATGGATTTTTTGTTGTGAGGTAGGGATATTTCGGACATATCCTTGATTCTATTAGGATCAATGTGAATTCTAGATTTTGACACTATGAATCCTAGAAGTTTTACTTCACTTAATGTGAAAAAGGACTTTTTTGGGTTAAGTGCAATTCCATAACTCAGATAGCATTGGAAGATTTGTTTTAAATATATAAGATGGTTGCTTCGTTTCTTGGAATAGACAGTTATATCATCCAAATAGATTACCACTGATTTATTAACCAAACCTTTGAATGCGATGTCCATGGCTTTCTGAAATGTGGCACCAACATTGATCAGGCCAAAAGGCATTTTTTGATATGCGTAGGTGGTCCATTTGTAACTGAATGTGGTTTTTAATTGATCATCGGGATGTACCAACACTTGGTTGTATCCTGAAAATCCATCCAAGAAGGACATTAATTCTGAGCCCGCGACTGCCTGCAATGTTTGTTCCATAGGAGGTAAAGGGAAATTATCCTTTTGGCAGGCTTTATTAAGATTTCCAAAGTCAATACAGAGTCTAATATCTCCGTTTTTCTTTCTAACGGGAACCATATTTGAGACCCATTTGGAATGTCGAACGGGAAAGATTATTTTGGCTTTCAATAGCTTGTTGAGTTTAGATTTGATCTGGTTTTCTAGATTGGGATGGATTTTTCTCAACTTTTGTTGGACTAGTTTTCATCGTCTATCATTGGAATAGTATGTTGGATGATGGAAGTGTCATATGTTTTAAGTTCATCATAGTTCCAAGCAAAAACATTTTTGTATTGTCTCAAAAGACGAATATATGCTAATTTTTCTTCAGGAGCTAGGCCAAGGCCTAGATTGATGTTCTGTGGTTTGGTATCAGTTCCTAGATTTATTAATTCATAGTTCAAAGTTGAACTTTGGAGTTTCGAATTGGTAGATCTTTTGAACCGATCTTTCAAATCATAAAGGTCTTCTAATTTAACTACCAACTTAGGTATAGCATTGTTAGTGATATCTTGTTGCAATTGTCGGTCATGTTGGTCTTCGTCAATTGTTTGATTGGTATAGGATCCTTCAGATGTTAGAAAATTCACGATGTCAGGATCGTCATTGAAAATTCTCCAATTTGTAATGTTATCAGGAATAGAAGGTCTAAAGATTAATTCTATTGAGAATCTATCAGGGCTAAAATCTTCTGAAGGGATAAGTTTGGAAGCTACGTTAGATAAAAGGTCTGCACTTGCATTTTGGAGTCTGGGAATTGATGAAATATTAAATTCTATAGAGTGTTCAGTCAGATCTTGAACTAAAGATTGATAATGTTTTAAATGACTTGATAAACAATGTATAGTATTACGTACCTGTCTGACTACAATTTCAGAATCTCCGAAAACTTGAAGGTATTTGACGTCTAATCCAATTGCTTTGTACAACCCTTGGACTAAAGCCTCATATTCTGCAGTATTGTTGGTGCAATCAAATTCGAGTATGCAAGTTAACATAGTTTTATCTCCTTTTGGACTAACTAGCACGCATCCTGCTCCTGCTCCTTCATTAGATTTAGAACCATCAAAAAATAATTTCCAAAATAAAGATTTATTTACAGGACTATCTAAAAAATTAATACATTTAGAACTATCTGTTTGAGAAAAATTTTCGACTTAGGATAAAACAGAATGTTCTAAATAAGGTGACGTATGAGCATTAAAATTTCCTAGGAAAGAATCTACTGAGTAATTGCCAATAATACTATTGTTATATGCTACCGATTCATTCTCCCCCTCTAGCTCCGTTACTATGTATTTCTGATGTCTTTCTCGTTCAAATTTTATTTGATTAGGTTTACCATTGTAAGGCTTCCACATGTGCGACCAGTCAGTTGCGAAGTATCCATGAAGTTTTTCTGACCAATCTCTGCTAAGAATTAAGCCATAAAATTCTGGAATATCAACAACTAAAATGTCGATAACTTGACATACCTTTGGGTTGGATGACAGCCTTATGGTAACCTGATTTAATTCACCAATCACTTCGACTTGCGATCGATCTAGCTGCACTATGTGCACAGAAGATTTTTGGGGTTGAACGTTCAATTTTATACATATTGATTTTGGTAAAATATTCGATGAAGCTCCTGAATCCACTAAGCAATTATGCAAATTTTTATTAAATATTTCATAAGTAAGAAGAAACGAGGGAGTATGAGATCTCGATCTTCCTCCAATTAACGCGATGTCGTTTGGATCAACTTTGTTAATCACATTAGTTGGAGGTCTTCCCATATCGTGGGAAGCTTGAGAAATTACAACAGTAGGCAAAGGTGCGATTGGGACAACATGTAATTCTTTCAAAAGTATCTTTTGCTGGTGTTTTAACTTGCTCAATTCGTAAAGAGTGATGTTGGCCCTAGTCTTTTTCATGTCTTCTAAGATATTATACTCCACTTCATCCAAAATGATCAGCGTTTTAGATGGAGTAGATGAATCTGTTTGGACTGGGCTGGTTTGAGTCGCTTTGGGTGTCGTTTTCTTGGTTGCGACTTTATCCTTCGTCGCCGAGCTTGCGCTCTTTGGCTTAGCGGTAGTTTGAGGAGGATCAAGCTGATTTCTACTTCGTGTACTAACCGGGAATGATTCTTGATCTTCTTCTTGTGGGAGGATGAAATCCCACATTCCTTGTAACTCTACAACTTCTTCTTCATCGGTTTTCCCTTCAGTAGCGATTCCCTCTTCTTCTTCTTCGGATTCAACGCTCGTAATAGAATTGGGGGGCTTTGTATCAGTCGAAGGGTTTCTTTTAAAGGGTCTATACGACTTTTTTGAAGAAGTTTCTGCCACTTGTTTATTAATGTCGACCATCTCGTTAGACATGGTCATCAAAACTTTTTGCAATCCTTCTAAATCGAATGGATCTTTTGATTGTTTTTTCTTGGGATCTTCTTTGAAAGTAACCTTCTTGGATTTCTGTTCTTCTATTGCAATTTTCTTTTCAAGGGCTATAATACGCTTCTCTACTGCTATTTCTTCTTTCATATTTTCGGCTAAAGTTGTCTTGTTAGCCCTGTCCACGAAGATTTCTATGTTTGATGGTAAAGAAATGATGTACCATTCACTTCTCACTTCTTCGCTGGGTTTGGAAACAGTAGGAATTTTGTTTAACAGTTTATTGAAACGTGAATTGAAATCTTTGATAGGTTCTTTAGACTCGGCCCTAAGGTTTGACAGGTCACTGATCAATGTTGCTGTCGAACTATCATCACCAAATTTAATGAGGAATTGTTCTTGGAAGATATCCCAACTAGTGATAGATCTAGATAGTAATGAAAAATACCATGATCCGGCTGTTCCTTGAAGAGTATAAGGAAAGAGTTGAAAAACAACATATTTGTTAGTAACTCCATTAAGATTTATGGATAGCATAAAGTTATTAATATGCTCTTCTGCTAGGATGCCTTCTTCAGGATTAAACTTAGGTAGCCATTTTTCAGGATGGGGTGGTAGCTGACTCAAGGGCGCAGGCATTAAGACTGCTCCTGGGTTGTTCCATGGAGATTGGGCCATCGCTGATCAACTAACGGAGGGAAGTGCAGAAGATGATCCCTGAGGTTGAGAAGATGAGGATATTATGACTCTGGATGATTGAGAAGGAGATATAGAAGTACCGGTAGGCTGGTGGACAATAATCTGAAGTGGAGGAGTGGATGGTTGACTTCGCGATGAGGAATTTGAGATGGATGATGATGATGAAAGGGGAACGCTATCGAACCCTTTAGGTGATTTCCTTGCTTTCTTCCTAGTGGGTAGAGGTAACTTAGTTGGCTGAACACCAAACTTTTCTCTCTTTAATCTGGTCAAAGGATGAGCAAGGTTATATTGCTAAGTCACGCTGCCTTGAGATTTATCAGATCTTGAAAGAGATATAGAAAATTGCTGAAGTTTGTGAATCAGAGATTCAACTTCAGGAGGTTCAATAGCAGATTGTTCTGAAATGTCAGGGTTTGTAGCAGCGACTGTGGATCCTACGACTTCTGGTTGTGGATTTAAAGATTCTAAATGCAATGGAGAAGTCGGGGGAGATGGTGAGGGTGATTTACTCTCATAATGGTATCTGGATTTGGACTTACTTGCCATTCATAGTTTGAGGCCCTCTTTCTAGCACCAAATATGTTGAAGCCCCGAAAATCGGGTCTACAACAAGGGGGATACCCAACTGGTCCGGACCTTGGTTGGAAACTCCTTTTCCGTTTGGTATGGTGGGTCCGACTGGGGATATGGGACTAGTTTCCCAATTTATGAGTGTGTGTGTGTGTGTAGAATTTGATATCTCTGATCTAACAGTTCCTAGTTTAGATGCTCTAATTCTAACTTTAGTCTAATGACATGCATTTGTATTCTAATAAATAGAAATATCTAAGTCTATACTAACCCGAGGTGTGATCTTTCTGCTATGCGATCTAAAATGATTTCAAATAACAAATGGTAATAAAGATCATTCAACTGTTATAAGAAAAGAATTCAATATAGATAAAACACTTTGCATAAAAAGTTAGACGAAACAGTTGTGAAAAACATATCACATAATAAGCTATTCATATATTAAGCATAAATAAATAGCTATCACCGTACAAAAGTGCCAAATGATAACTCAGGCATTCACACATTAATATATAAACAACTGAACTTGAATATCACTTTAACACAAAAGATAGAAACAGTTAAGAGATAAAAGTACCATTTATAACTAGTTCTACTCATGAGCTTCGAGCGATAACGATTTATCTCTTCTTAATTCAACATCCACTAAGAGTACATAAGTGCAACATCAGTAGCAGATATTAAATGTAAAAATCAACAAATCCTGTTCCATTCATTCATCAAAACCTCCTCGGAGGGTGCAAAAGTGCATGTTCTGAGGACAAGTTTTTGATAAATTTCTGGACCCTTCTCTAAATGCATGAGAAGGGTTTAAATACTACTAACTACATCTAAAAATAACTTATTACAAAAATATAGGATACGGTTTAAATGACCATCCTTTTTCTAGGCAAAGATAAAGCAAAACTATTTCTAAAATTAAATCTAACATCTAACTATTTCTGTATTTGCTCCTTAACATTGTAAGCATTCAGCATTTGCTTGAGAAGAGTTGGTTGGCCGACTTCACCCTTTAACTGTGTTGCGAGAACGGAATCAGCAAGAGTTGGTGCCATTTTTTCGGCATAATTGATGATGCTTTTGAGAGTCATACACTGGCTGTGTGGTTTCACTAAATAAGCCCAGTAAGAATCCCAATTTTAACTTAGTTAATCTTCTAATTGATTATGCCTTTTCTTGAACCTTTTGTCTCCAGTCTACTGTACCTTTTGTAGATACCATATTGATATTTCAGACAATTAATATTGATTTTCGGATTCAAGTTTTACCTTTTTATCTTTAATGTACTTTTTCCGGATTTCTGGAGCTTACAGGTAGCTGAGGAATTAGAAGCTTTCCATTTCAAGAAGTTTTACCCAATCGCGCATCGGAAACTGCCTCCGTTTCTTAATCCGTGCTTCCTTGGTGTGATTTTTGCCTCTTGATTGCTTTCTTTTAGCGGCTGTAAAGCTCACATTTTGTGAAAATAATGATCTCGTAAGTTCTTGACCCTAAGTTTTAAATTGTTTGTTTATGTCCGCGCTGTTCAGTACCCTCTTAACCATATCTGCGTAGGGGAGAATTTTGGGCCTTGCTGCTATCCGGTGCAAGAATGAGCAAGTTAAATCTGCAACTGATGCTTCAGAAGACCCCTATGAATCTGCAGTAGCCATAAACTCCATTACCTTGGGATTTTCTTTCGCAAGTAGATTATACATGCCTTCCCAAGTGGTAATACCCGCGTCTCTGTTACAAGCAGTGTCTGTGTACAAGGGCGCCTTTTCTTTGTCTTCAGACATCAGAGCCTTGCCTTTATTCCCCATAGTATCTTGCATACTACTTTGTATATTTCTTTGTTCTTCATTCCTGCAGTTTACAAGTGAGGTGAGAGTAATGATAAGGAACAGTGACGGGAAAGCTTTAAATGTCGAAAACATGCAAAAGTATACCACCTTACGTGAACTGGCTCTTCGATAAACACAAAACCATATTTTATTAACAACTCGCAACTAACTCATTAATTAGCATTAAAGCGCATAACCAGGTTTCATTTTATGAAAAAGTTTTCTCGAATAGTGAGTCGAAAGATTTTGTGATGGAACGATTTTGCGATTTGCTTTGCAATATCGCAGATCGCTGTATCGCATTATCGCAAGATCACAATATCGCATGGTCACATTATGTGCTCATTTCGTGTTAATGTATTTCTTGCGAGGTGCGATTTTGCGATATGTGCCATCGCATATTGGCGTTTTCTGCGATTTTCCAGCGTAAGTGCATTTTAAGGCATGCGATGCGATATTTTTTTTTTATTATGTAATCTCGCATCACAATCTCGCAATCTTAGAGTTTGGCTTGTAAGGCGACGTCCTATTATCATTTCCGCGATGCGATATTTCTTAAGGAGTGATTTTATCTTTCCTCATCATGAAACTTAAGCTTTTTAGATTTTTCAAAGGTATTTTCCTAATTTTATGATGGTAAGTTTTATTAAAAAGGATATACAAGCACTAATTCATTTTTTAAATTTTTTGACTAAGGGTCCCCTCTTATTTAGTATTAGAAATAACACTAAATAAGAAGGGGGGTTGTTGGTGGCCACAATAGGGGCATGGCTACATCAATGTGATGGTAGCTTATTTTACCAAGTGGGTCGAGGTGATGCCCACATATAATAACACTAATTAAAAAACTTCTCTCTTTCTCTTCAATCATGTCATTGCAAGGTTTGGTGTACCACAAACTATAGTTACAGACCATGGGAAGAATTTTCGCATTAACATGATGCCTAATCTTACTACCAAGTTGGGCCTTCACCATGAAATCTCAACTCCCTATTACCCAAGGTGAATGGGAGAAATCAACAAAGTATTGAAAACGATGCTTCAACATATGATAGGGATCTAAAAATCTGATTGACATCTTATTCTTTATGCAACCTTGGGGGCATATCAAACCTTTGTTCAGACTTCTACCATATTCAAACTATTTCAATTAGTGTATGGTATGGAAGCAATCCTTCTTATAGAGTGAAAAATTCCACCTTTGAAACTTGCTATCGAACTAATCCCCACCACTTTCGTAGAAGAAGAGCGTCTCTTGCATCCGACACGATTAGATGAAATCCAACGCGATGCTGCGATGGCCACTGAGGCCCACAATAAACACATTAAGGCATAATATGATAATAACGTTAAGCCTCGTTCCTTCTCGGAAGGTGACCTTGTCCTATTGTATGATCAGGAGTCTGATAAGTTAGGGCTTGGGAAGTTTGAGCCAATGTGGATAGGCCCGTACATTGTTAAATGTGTCCTTGCTAAAGGGGCCTATGAAATTATTGATTTTGATGGAGTTCCTTTGGCGCAACCCAGAAATGGGTTGTACCTTAAAAATACTATTCTTAAGTCATTTTTGTGTATTTCACTGTGTACATACTGTCTATAGGTGCGTTGAGTGTGTTTGCAGTGTGTCCCCTTCAGAGTTTCTTACCATCTATGTTAATCTTGATTTACATTTGGTTTTTAGATGTTGGCACCCCTTCAACCATATGTTGGTTATACTGATGGCGCTAGTCATAGTACTCATAACCTTTCCTCCGCAACATGGGCTACCTATGCTTCAAATGGTGAGTTAGTGAGTTTACAAGGGATTTTTATCAGTTTTCTCTACCAATAACATTGTTGAGTATAGAACATTGATCGAGTTGTTGTCTGATTTTATTTCTCATGTTATTCGCTATATAGTCCTCAGAATTGACTCACAACTTGTATTATTACACTTGACTAATGTCTATTCAGTAAGAAGTCCAACTATTCTTCGTATGTTTTTAAGGGTTCGCCTTATGGAAAGACATTTTGATTATATCCAATATCAACACATTCTTAGAAGTCTAAACACATTGACAGATCATGTTTTAGAAAGACATTTGCGACATATTTAAATTAAATTAAATTCACATCACATATATTGAATAAGATAATAGAGCACATAAGAAACAGTCATAGGTATCTATATATATATATATATATAATTTTGGTTTTACAAAAAGATATGCCCGAGACAGATATGGCCACACGACCTATCATATAAAAAAATACATGTAGTCAAAATACTACTTTATGGCCTCCTAGTAGACTAATCCTGATGATTTTCATGGTAACAAACAATCACACAAGCTACTTTGCACAACAACTGGCTAATACATCCAGGCATATCAATAGTGTAGCACTGCAATCTCATAAGGATCTGATCAACCCTAGTCTTTGGTATGCCCTGGGTCAATCCCTCAACATTTCGCTGAAACTCTTCAAGAGTCTTAGCTACATTGAGATCCTGCAACACCTCCTGTGCCCCTGCAACAACCTATACTCAAGCTTGGGTCTCCAAGATGCTGAAGATAGGATGAACCCACTATTCAAACAAGTCCAATGTCTACATGAAAAAATCGATAGTTAGTCTTGGATACATGAAAAGTACCAAAAAATTGTAAAACCAAAAAAAAAAAAAAAACATTCAAAATGATCTTGTTTTACCTGTGCCACTCCATTACTTGCCTTCAAGTAGCACGATCTCTAGGTCTCCACTGTAGTCCATTTAGACATATGGATAGTTGTTTGGTAAATTAATTGTCTTTAATTTACTTCATTAAATGTGGACTAGGATTCATGTACTTGTGAAGCATATGTGCACTATATATGCTAGGATTTATTTTGCGAAATTAAGTGATCTAAAAATGAAACTAATTTTAAAGATGAATGAAATTATTTTCATACAAAATGGAGAGAATCAACACACATATTCTTTCAATCTAGAATTCTATCTAAGCTGAGCTTTATGAAAATAAAGGATCTTATCTATTTTACAGAAATCCACACTTAATTCTAACTGTCAAAAGGAAATGCTTGAAAATTGAGCATGAAAGAAAATGATTTAACTCTACTACTACGGAATTGAACTCATTCTGCACTATTGCTGAAAAGAAATCTTTATGCTAATTGGTAAATATGAAAGGCTTGATAACAAAATTTAAATTTCAAAATATAAAGTTTCTTCAAAAAGGGAATGATAATGAAATCCAAAATGCGAAACTTTAACTCAATACTAATTACTAATGTGCACATCCACCTCTAAAATGTACCATCTTTAACATATCAGAAGTTAAATGTAAATTAGGAAATAACTCTGAGAGATTGAAATTGAATACTAAAACAACTAAGTAACGATGTCAAGAATGCATAGCATAAGTAAGCTCTTTTTGGTATTTTTGATTTATGATTACTCTATAAAAATGACTGAAGCGAAATCACTGTAACGGAAAGAATTAATGCAAAACTAAAATAAAACCTCAACTCACAAGGGGCCCTCTCGGAGTACAGGGTTAATTTAACAATCAATGATTCTTCATGCACATATTTGGAGAATAAAAAGAACTTGTATTAAGATAATAACGTATAAATTTGTCCACAAAAGGATTATAAACTTAATAACAATAATCAACACTACTACTGTGTTTCTTTGTTTCGCTTACTACTATTTATACAAATGATAAAAACAACTCGGAAGAGTTTTAAGCCAATAATCTGTAAACAAATTTGACACCTATGAGATCAATCTCTAAGAGTCCAATCTATTTATGACTTGCTATTGAAAAAGAAAGTCATAGGATATTTTGTGTTTTAATAGCTAAGTGCCTCGCTCGCTTGATTATCCACTTCCTATGTTTAACTGCAATACATAGTTTCCAAGTTTGACTCAGCCTTTGACTCCAAGATCTCTGATTTTTCTTAGCTTGCGAAGTAGTGTCAATAGGTGGTTATCCATGTAGGAGCAAAATGTCATCTTTTGGAAGTCTTATTTCTTTTTTCTAGAATGCTTCATCCTATCTAACAATGGATTTTGCTACGGAAACAGATATCAATTGCAGAATATACAAATTTCGGTAATTGCAAGATACTTTTGTCATAATTTCACTAAAAATAGATAATTTAAATATGAATGATTATTACCTTGTAGGTATTGATCTTGACCATAATATGCCAAGGCTTTTGTAGAAAAATAATAAAAAGGTGAAATGTGATGGCAAAAAGGATGGTAAAAAAAAAGAGACATTCCTAGGCTTCAACATTCCCCCACACCAAAGGTTTTTCATGTCCTTATGCATCAAGATTTCAAAAAATGATTCTTCTTACCTTTGTTAGTGAATAATCTCCTTGGATTGTGCAAGTACATCCAAGCTAGTATTCTCTCTTTTCTTTTTAATTCCAAACATGGTCCTTGGTTTCTTCATTAAAATTCTGCTTTGCAATCCTTTGAACCTATTTTTAAGAAACTTATTTTGAACTTTAAGTTTCTTATTCTTTTTGTACTAATGATAGAGGTGTAGAAGTATGTTGTCATTCTGAGTTCTAAGTATGTCATTTGAACCTTAGCTACTTCCCTTTCCTGAATTAGATGTTTATTAAGAACCTCCAATTCATAAATATCTTGCTTCAGATTCTCCTCAATGTTGTATCCCTGTTCTGTTCTTGGTTCGATTGCTGAGGTCTCACCTATTTCAAATTGAGATAACTTTTCTTTTTGCTGTGAATTTTTCTCTAGAGATTCTACATAATCATAGATCTCTTGTTGAATCAGATCAATTTATGGGGTCCACCTTGTTGGACTACCTATTGGACTAACTGTATGAGGAGGCATGTGAAATTATTCATCTTCAAGATTTATTGTTTCCAGTGATTAAGTGTTTGACAATTTTGAAATTCTTTTACTCCTTATTAAACTTACTCCTGAGCTTCCAATGTTCTACTTTTCTATTATGCTATCCTTTGTTTTCTTCTTTTGTTAAGGTATTGGATGAATCGGGCTAGATTTCTTCCTTCTAAGGTCTTGCTTGCTACTTTTTTGTTTATAGTTTTCAAGGTATTGACACATTGGAGTATTGTCTTCAAATGGGTCCTCTGGAATTTCAATCATATTTGGCTCCTGAATTTCTTCTTTGACTCTTTTCTTTTTAGGGTTAGGGTTTCTTCTACTTCGTTTGAACATACTATTTGGTTCTTTTTCTAGAGCTTCTATGAAATGATTTCTTACTAAGAAATCCTCCCAATTATCGCCTTTTAATTGTAAATGTGCTTCAATTAAAATTTTAACAAGTCCATGATGGTACACGGAGTTATCTATGTACCTAGATTATCTTTGGATACTAAGGGCCATTTTCTTTAAAATATGAAGCAAAAATTAAGGTAGATTGATTTCAAACCCATTAACAAAGTGCATCATAAGCCTAACAAAATAGAAAAACATCATTCTGAATCTTCCTTAACATGTTATAAATTTTTGAATTACATCAAAAGATGTTGCAATTTTCCTTTTAATGTTGTGGTTAGAATATCTTTCTTGAAAATAGAAAAATCCATACATGGTTCCCTTAAGAAGTGAACCCACTCATTTTCTTTAATTCTTCTATTTTTGAACCATCTCTCTCCATTCCTTGGTAACCTGTTGCTTCAGCTATAACTGAATTTGTAAAGATTAATTTAACATCTCCTATTTCGGCTTCCACTCTATCAAATGTTTGGGCGAAGGCTTTAGTAATCTCTGTTTCATGCCCATCAAATTTTTAGAAGAACTGGAGCCAAACCACCTTCTGTAGTTTCTCCTTAACCCTTGGATAATCCTAGAGGAATTTCACACCATTGGGTTCATAATGCACAAGTGTACCCATAGCATGGAGAAGTGTTCAACCTAGAATGCTCTTTTTGAGTGAGAAATGGAAGGGAATGAGGAGAATGAAAGGATTTGGAGTGAGTAAAATGAATATGGAGCGGGGTTGAAATTATGAAAGGGTAAAATACTGATGGCGGAATTCACGTTGTGTTAGAATTGTACTTTCACAACTTCCGAGATCCGATTTCAAAGGACTAGTGTTATATGCTTAATCTTATTAATCAGACCTCGATGTGACAAGCGATGCAATAATGAGGGGTTAACACATTTATAAGATTCTCAATATTTTGATATTTCATCCATAATTTAAAATCTAAGTGCTTAAATGAAAATACAACTCAAGTATTCTTACATACCTTAATGTTTCTTTTGATATCCTTTTTGATTTGAATTTGATTTTCATTACAAAATTGTGAATTGGCTGCAGAATGATAAGAATTATGTCTCTGCTCTTTATTCTCAGACTTCCTTTATTGATTAGAAGAAGGCTTCCTTATTGGTTCTACTGATGATGATGATGACCAATAAAAATACTGATCATAAAAGTAGTTTTGGTACCTGAAAAGAAAGAGAAGGACAAAAGAAATAGGGACGAGAAAAAGGGTTTTTGAAAATATAAACTACCAAGAAATCTTGGTTTCCAGTTAAGATTTTCTGCATAAATACGACAACATAGTTGGCTTTCATATTTATAATTTATTTTTTTATTATATTTTTCAAAAAAATTACAATGAAGTTGGAGGGTGAGGAGAAGAATCCTCTTCCTTAACCAACTTAAATTCAGAATTCTATTGAAAATATTTAACAAATTCTTCCCTTGTTAGTGGTTTATGATACAATCTTAATCTATGACCATTAACAAGGAAAGTAATTTGTACGTCATTAATAATTTTGATCTTGATTGCTCCATTATAAAAAATAGTGTCATTCTCATAAGGACCAAGCCAATGAGTTTGAAGTTTTCCTTGAAAATATTTAAACTTGGAATAAAAAAGAAGAGCCCAATCACCTTGCTTGAAATTTTATATTTGATAAACTTGTCATGCCACTTAGATCTTTGTTGGTGAACTATGCTGGTTCTTTGAATAAAATCTTGTCAGATTTCATCCAGGTCATTCAATTGAGCCAACCTTTGTTTCTAAGCTTATGAGAGATCAAGGTTCAATTTGGCTGATGTTCTTAATGTCTCCACTTGGAATTCATTTGGAAGAAATACTTGCTTCCCATAGACAAGCTCATAAGGAGTATGTCCAGTTATGTTTCTCGAATCTCCATGTGGTTCGATATGCCCATAATGCTTCTGGAAGATTTTTTGCCCAATCCTTTCTATGCAAATGCACAATTTTGGTAAGAATTGCTTCAAGAAATTTGTTGGTAGATTCCACTTACCCATTGGCTTGTGGATGATATGGAGTAGACTTCTGATGCTTGATTTTGTATTGCTCCATCATCTTTGCACCAACTTTGGTGTCAATTGAGTACCTTGGTCTATTACAATTTCTCTTGGAACATCAAAATGATTAAATATATTCTAAAAAAGAAATGTAACAACAACATTTTCAATTGAAAATAAAAGAGGTTTAGCTTCTACCCATTTTGTAACATAATCCGTGCAAACAAGTATATACCTTTTCTATTTAGATGGAGGATATATTGGTCCAACAAAATCTAGAGCCCATTTTTCAAAGGGTTCTACAAGTACTTGAGATTGTAGAGGCATCTCATCTGATTGAATGGGTTTCCTCATTCCTTGACAAATATCACATCTTTTAACATATTATTTGGCATCCTTAAAAATAGACAACCAATAATATCCCAAAAGAAGGATTTTGTAAACAGTTCTTTTATCGGAAAAATGTCCTCCACATGGTTCATCATGACAAGCTTTCAGGATTCTAGGTACTTTATCTTCTCAAACATATCTTCAGATAATCAAATCAAGTCTATTTTTATACAATTCCCCATCTATCCAGGAATAAGGTGCACCGATGTTAATCATGTTTTTCTTTTCTCTAGTTGATAGTTGCGGAAGTAACTTTCCTGTAGCCAAATAATTAGCAATATCTGCAAACCAAGGTGTTTTAGTAGACATGACAAAAATATATTCCTCAAGAAAGTTATCTTTTACAGGAACATCCTCATCATTATTCTGCAGTCTAGAAGGAAAATCAGCAACTGCATTTTCTTTTACTGGTCTATCAAGAATAATAATGTTGAATTCTTGTATTAATAAAAACCATCTTGTAAATCTGCATTATTAATTGGTTTATTCATTAGATATCTAATGGCATAATGATCTGTATGAATAAAAGTTTCATAACCAATAATGCAATGACAAAATTTATTAATGGCATGAACAATAGCTAAAAACTCCTTTTCTGTTACAGTGTAATTTAACTTTGCCTGAGTCAAATATTTACTTGTATAGTAAATGACATAAGGAGTTAAATATTTTTGTCCCAAGACAAATCATAGAGCTGTATCTAAAGCATTAGTAGAAATATGGAAAGGAAGAGCCCAATTAGGTCCTCTTAAAATTGGTGCTTTGGTTCTTTTGTTTCAATGTCTCAAATGCTTTCTGAAAGTTAGGATTCCAAGCAAATTCACAATCTTTTGTAAGAAATTTGAAATGTGGAGAGGATATTTTTGTGAAATTTTCTATGAATCTCCTATAATATGCAGTAAATCCTAGCAAAACTTCTTACACCCCTTTGGCAAACAGGAATTTAAATTTTAGAAATTACTTCTACTTTAGATGTATCTAGTTTAATTCCATCACTTGAAATATGGTGGCCTAAAACAATCCCTTCATTGAACATCATAAAACATTTCTCATGGATCAATGAAAGGTTTGCTTCCTTACATCTAATGAGAATTTTTTCCAAATTTTCAATTTCTTCTTCAAAAGTATCACCATATAAAGTAAAATCATTCATGTACACTTCCACACAATCATGAATTAGATCAGAAAAGATACCTAAAAATGCTCTTTGAAATGTGGCAGGTGCATTACATAATCTGAAGGGAAGGAACCTATATGCATGTGTTCCTTGTTTGGTCTAAAATGCGATGCAAATTAGAGTTTCATTTACTAGCAATCCGGGTAAGTAAACTTCAAGGATCATCTAATATATATAGACTTAGAGACAAACTAAACTAAGCTAGGTGAAGTAATGCCAAAGCTCCCTTACAAGAGGTCTTTCATTGGGATCTCCAACACCTATTTAGTCATCTAACAAAATGAAATCTAAAGACATTGTGACAAGTGTAATAAATATTAAAGCTCCCTTATGGGAGACTGTTCATTAATATTTCTAACATCTTAATCAACAAACTATTTATATTGATGAAATTAAAGCACTTAAACCTAATTCTGATTGATTGCATGAAATATTAAAGCTCTCTTACAAGAGACTATTCATTTATATCTCAAGCATATAAATCAGAAACTTAAACTAATGAAATCAAACATTAAATAACAAATCAGATTCATTGAAGGAAACATTAATACTTTCTTACGAAAAGTCATTTGTTAACATTTCAAACATATGAACCTAATAATTTAATCTAATGAAATTCACAATCAAACATAAAATAAAAGCCTACTAAAATAAAAGTATACTTGCTAGGCAATGGGGATCCTTCCGAGGATTCACAAGAACACCAAAAGAGAAGTCAAATGTAGAGGATCAAAGAAGCTCTGTTTTATTCATCATCAATTGCAAATTGCAATTACAACCATTACAATGATTCTCCAAATCTAATTTCTCATTACCAACCTATACGATACTAAGATTCTAAATTACAAATGAAGGATTAGGTTCTAAAATTTTAAAAATTAAGATTACAAAATGAGGATTACAAATGAAGGAGATAACACTCCTATTTATACAAAATCTATGATAACAAACTCATAAATGTAAATCCACCATTCCCTCCTTTGACCCACATATTTCTCAACCAATGGTGACACATAACCCTATCATCCATGATCTCCTCTATGAGGTCCATGATCTTCTCCATGAGGTCCATGATCTCCTCAAATTCGAATTTGAACATAGAGTGCC
This sequence comes from Pinus taeda, assembly GCA_000404065.3. Classification (NCBI taxonomy): domain Eukaryota; kingdom Viridiplantae; phylum Streptophyta; class Pinopsida; order Pinales; family Pinaceae; genus Pinus; species Pinus taeda. The sequence goes on along the minus strand of APFE031326780.1, from coordinate 19,176 downwards.
ACACAAAGATTCCTTGGAAGCCTCCTTTGTACCTACACATGTCAACAAGCTCATTCTAATTGTTAGGTATAAGTATATGGAGATTATTTTCTAAAGTTTAACCATAAATTCACTTAAAAATACTAAGAATTAATAATGTTTTGGAAGACACAATGGTAACCCATTTAATGATGAAAGTGACGCTGATTTGGTGACATGGTGGTGGAATAGAGGTGAAAAAATGTGTGAATGGAGTGAAAGTGGATGTATTTTAAGGATAATTCCTAGGCCCAACATTCCCCGTGGACATGTAAAAGTAGTTTTATCTTGATCTTCTGGTGCTATTTGAATTTGATTATATCCACTAAAACCATCTAAGAATGAAAAATAATTTTTCCCTACCAAAGTATCTAATACTTGATCTATACAAGGTAGTGGAAAATGGTCTTTTAATGTAGCTTTATTTAATTCCTTGTAATCAATGCACACTCTCCATTTTCCATTTTATTAGGAACAATAACCAAAGGTGACACCCATTGACTATTTGATATTGGATAAATGAAATTCACATTAAGTAATTTTTGTAATTCCTCCTTACCAATTTCTCTCAGATTGGGATTCATCCTTCTCTGAGGTTGTCTAACTGGTTTTGCATTTTCTTCGATACAATTATGATACATACAAGTTTTAGGATCAATCTGTTCCAGGTCAGTGTGTTCCCACGCATAAGTAGAGGAGTGTCTTTGTAGCATCCGAATCACTTTTCTCTTTTGAAATTCTTCCAAATTATTGTTAATATTCAATGTTTTATCTAGAAAAAATTCTACTTGAGAATTGCCAAATTTGTCCATAGAATGTAAAGCCATTTGGTGAGATGATAAATATTAAATATTACATTGTTCTTGAAAACTTTGATCTTGCTCACAGTATGAATAAGAATCATTATTATATTAAATTTATCAATTTATCTTCTTCATCTAATTGTGAAAAAGTATAAACTGGTTGCAAATCATCAAAGTCTTCATTATCATCATCTAACCAAATACCACTTTCTATTTCAGTTATTGTTTTTGCAGGAGGATACAAGGTAAACTTCTTAGTGGAATTTCCATCAGAGATACACATATCACCAGATCTACAACTTATGAATGCATTACCTGTAGCTAGCCAAGGTCTACCAAGGATGAATGGATGGCCTCCTAAATTTTTCTTGGGAGTCAAAATCATGAAATCTATCGGATATTCCCAAGAATATAGAGAAATAAACATATCTTTAATATTCCATCTGATTTGATAACATATCGATCTGCCAATTGCCATAATGTAGGAGTATATTGAAGATTAGGAAGCTTCAATTGTTCCATTTTTTGTTTACTCATGATATTAATGGTTTCTCCTATATCAATTAAAGTATTTGGAATCTCAACACCATTGATATGAATTTTCACAATATGACTATCAGGATCTAGATATTTTTGACCAATAGGTTTTCCCATCGTGATATCAAAATTTTTTCCTACCAATTGGATCTTTTTGATATCTTTCAGAGTTGTTGCTGAATGGATTAAGAAAGAGAGTATGAAAGAGGCTTCCTTCTAGCTACTGATATGTGCTCCTTTCCATTGTTCCTTTCAATTCGGTTTTTTCCTTGTCCTTGATCAACGTTTCCTCAAAATCCATTCAGTAACTAGGTCAAGCTAATCAGCTCAGTCAACTAGTAGATCTGCCCTAGCTTATGCTGTCTCTACTGCTACTTACTAGTGCTTCATCAATTGCATAACTATCTCACCTGCGAACCGTGCATATGGATATGGAACCTTGCGAAGGTAATGAACGAGTATGAATAAAGTCAAGTCTTTGGGAAAAGCTCTCCAAAAGAGACTGAAATAGTTAATTGATTGGCTATTTATGCGGTGCAACGTAAATCTCAAAAGGTGGTTGTAGCTGATGGGCTACTCCTCCATGTCCTCTTGGTTTTCTAATGCATAGCTCCTTGATAGTTTTTGCAAATATTGGTATTTTGTTTATAGCCTATAATAAATGAATTGTAATGCAAATATTTTTAAGTTCATCGAGCATATCATAATTTGGTAAAAGGTGGATCTTGCAAAGGTGGATTCCTTTATCAATTTTAAGCCTTTCAGGAAAAGGTGGATCTTGCAAAGAAACATAAGGTTGTTATACTAGAGGAACTGTAGGATCTTGCTTTATTTGTTCATCCTTTGATAATATAGGAACATCTTCCTTTAGAGGAATGCTTTCTTGATCAAGATTTACATCGTTCTCAGGAACTTCATTCTTTTTAAATTTTTGGATGAAAGTTGTTGGTGACTTTTTTGGTAAAATCCTACTAGATCTAAGTTGAACATTATTTAGACCTAACGGAGAAATAATACAAGCTTGAATTGTTTTTCCTTCGACATTATAAATATCTTGTTGATTTTTATTGTTTGAATTGGGTTTTTGAGGAAACAATAATGAAATTGTTGATTTGAATTTTGAAATTGAGGAAGTTGAGTTGGTTGAGGAGGATAAAATTGTGGTGGAAAAGAAGGATATGGTTGCTAGAACTGAGGATATTGGGGATATTTTCCATAAGGATATTTCCAACCTTGAGCCCACGATGGATTTTGAGATTGTGGGGGCCAAGGTTGCCATGGCATGGGTGCAGTCCAGTTGTTCCATGGTTGTGCATATGATTGAGTATTGAAACCTTGAGTCATATTTGATTGTTGATTTTGCCATGGTATTTTAGCAATAAAACAAAGATATTCAGCTTGGATTGCCCCAGATTCATCCTGAAAAACAAATTTGAGACTATGTATTGAAGGACATTCCTTTGTATTATATTTTCAACACATATGGCACAGATTTATATACTATCAAGGGGATATTCTGTTAGAGCATGTTTCTTTCTACACATGGGAGAGAAAATAGATAATGAAAAATTTTCATCTTTCTTCTTGTTTTGTATCTTAAGGGTTTATAGTTTTTCACTAAGGCTCCTTAAGATATTTGTTTTAAAATTATCAAGCAAATTGCCTATTTCAGCTCTACTTTTGCTTCCAGTTGCAGATTTATTAATTCTAGACATCACAAAATCTCTTGGATTTTTTCCTATCCTAGATTTAAACCTAGAGATATGTTTACATAAATCACAAATTTTTCCAAATGAAAGTTGTGACACGTCTCCCTTGCCTATTAAATTTAGAAGATCAATCCATTCATCTTTAATGGATTTTAACAAAATAACTTTTAACGTTTCATCATCCAAATTATACATTTTATCTCTTTTGATGTTGTAAGAAAATATTTAAACTAGATCTTCAAGGCTCTTGCCCTCTTTTGCATCATCTTAAAGACTTCATATTTGAGGTTATGGGGCATACAATAATCCTTGTATTTTTGTAAGAACACATTTTTCATTTCATCCCATGTTCTAATTATGTGTGTTCCTAATCCCATAAACCATTTAAGTGCTCCATATTTAAGAGTTTACGGAAACCATTTCAACTTTTGAGGATCAAGTAAATAATCATAAGTTTTACATAGAACTTCAAACTCAAAAAGAAATGTTTCAGGATCCTCATGTATTAAACCATGGAAATTAAGGGTTCTCCCCTACCACCTCTACCACCACCTCGACCTTCGCCACCTCCTCTATTTTCTCCTCTACGTCTTCCATCTCCAATCCTAAATGCACCACCATCTACATTATGCACTTCTCCTTCTCCTTCCCTTGCTATTATAGGTTCTTCAGAGCTAATATAAGGTTCTATAATAGGATTATATAGCTCTTCTTCTAGTTCCTATACTAATGGTATGTTAAAATAAGGTTATTCTTCTTCTTCTTCACTAGGCATCTTTAGTTCTTGTCCTAGAAATTGTTCTCCTGTTGAAGATAGGATAATTACTCCTTTAGTTGGGGATGTGGGTTCGTCCACTACAACTTATGTAGAAGAAGTTGGTGAATCTCTAGATTGGATTTATGATCTATGTACCTCAAGAAGTCTTTGTCAACCTGTCAATGATGGGATGCAAGTATGGTTGGATGGTGTGGCACTACAAGGTCTAGGTGGAGTGAGTGGTGATGTTGGAAATGAAATTATACCTCTACTTACAAATCTACCCCTAGAATTCCCTTCTCTATGCATATATTTTTTTATTATCATTTTTCAATTTTATCAATTAAAACTCCTAGAATGAAATGCAAAAATGCAATCCTATATACACTTCCCCGACAATGGCGCCAAAATGCTCAGTATATTAACTCTTTAATTTACTTCATTAGATGTCAACCAAGATTCATGTACTTATGAAGTGCATGTGCACTACATATGCTAGGATTTATTTTTCAAAATTAGGTGATATAAAAATGAAACTAATTTAAAAGACGAATGAAATGTTTTTCATGCAAATTAGATAGAATCAACGCACATGTTATTTCAATATAGAACTATATATAAGCCGAGCTTTATGAAAATAAAGGATTTTATCTATATTGCAGAAATCCACACTTAATTCTAACTGTCAAAAGGAAATGCTTGAAAATTTAACATGAAAGAAAATGATTTAACTCTACTACTGTGGAATTGAACTCATTTTGCACTAATTGCTGAAAATAAATCTTTATGCTAATTGGTAAATATGAAAGACCTGATAACAAAATTTAAATTGCAAAAGATAAATTTGCTTCAAAAAGGGAATGATAATGAAGTCCAAAATGCAAAAATTTAACTCAGGACTGATTACTAATGTGCACATCCACCTCTAAAATGTACTTTGTTTAGCATATCAGAAGTTACATGTAAATGAGGAAATAACTCAGAGAGATTGAAACTGAATGCTGAAACAACTAAGTAATGATGTCAAGAATGCATAGCATAAGTAAACTCTTTTTGGTATTTTTGATTTATGAGTACTCTATAAAAATGACTGAAAGGAAATGACTGTAATGGAAATCCTTAATGGAAAACTAAAATAAAACCTCACAGCTAACAGGGGGTCATCTCAAAGTGTAGGGTTAATTTAACAATCAAAGATTCTTCACACCCACATTTGGAGAATAACAAGAACTTCTATTAAGAGAACATAGTAACAATTTTTCCATGAAAGGACTATAAACTTAATAACAATAATCGTCATGACTACTATGTTTAGTTGTCTCGCTTATTACTATTTATACAAATGATAAAAACAACTTGGAAGAGTTTTAAGACGATAATCTGTAAGAAAATCTGACTCTTATGAGATAGATATCTAAGAGTCCAATATCTTTAGGTATTGCTATTGAAAAATCAAGTCATAGGAGATTTTATTTTTTAATAGCTAAGTGCCTCACTCGCTTGATTATCTACTTCCTGTGTTTAACTGCAATACGCAGTTTCCAAGTTTGACTTAGCCTTTGAATTCAAGAATCTGATTTTTATTAGCTTGCCAAGCAATTCCAATAGGTGGTTATCCATCTGGGAGCCAAATGTCATCTTTTGACAATCTTCTTTCTTCTTCTAGATTGCTACATCCTATCTAACAATGGATTTTGCTGCGGAAATAGATCTCAGTTGTAGAATAAACAAAATTTAGTAATTGTAAGATACTTTTGTCACAATTTCACTAAAAATAGAGAATTTAAATATGGATGATTATTACCTTGTAGGTATTGATCTTGACCTCAATGAGCTGAGGCTTTTGTAGAAAAATAACAGAAAGGTGAAATGCGATGGAAAAAAGGATGGGCAAAAAGAGACATTCCTAGACTTTAACAATAGTCTTCGACCATAATGAGTTGCATGCGAAACCATCAAAAGAAGAAAAGTGTGAAACTCATGGAAGACATACTTGCATGTCTAGACATGAGGTCAACCCATTGCCTCATCCATGGAGCTCTGGGATCTAGAAGCTCAAGTGAGATATGTTGTGGATGGAGTAATGGAATCCTCTCCAAGGCGAATGAGATAAAAATGGAACCATATCGAAAGTTTTTTGATCGTCCATATCTTTCCTTGGTGATTTATTCCTTCATGTTTCCTAACACCCCCTCACTCCAATTGAACACTGTCAGCTCTATGCACTCTAATGCATATTGCATTTCGGACCTGTTAGCCAAATGGAATATAACACTGTCGACCAATCTAGCTATGATAAATAGGATTGGCTTGAGAGGAAAATGAATGACATCCTTAATCTCGATTTTTCCATATTTTGTTAGCTAGGATAGAGGTCTACAATGTGCAGCAATATAGTCTTTGACAAACTCTCCAACCCTTATCGAACATGATAGCAAGATAGTAACCCTTATCCTCAATAAACCTGTCAGGAAATACATTTCTTCCACCTGTATGTTGAGCATATATTTTCCAAGTGTTAACACCCAGGTTGTTCCCTTTGACTCTAAGGGAATACGGCCGGGGTAACCACTAACCAGTCTTGGATTGCAGCTTCTAGCCAAGCTGTAATCAGAGAGGGCTCTCTCTTTATGATTTGTAACTGTTTTAAATGGAGTTTTTAGGCTAGTTATGAAGTGAATGTTTGATTGTCTTTTATGTTTGGTTGGGAGGATGATTTTGATATCTTTTAGTGTTCTCTGCAGGTGAAACTAATCCATTGGGCAATGGGGTCTGTAGCTGTTGCTTTCTTGATATCCTGGATTGAGTGTTGCTGGGATTATAGGGCCTGTATGTATTTCATAAAACAAACTGTAAATTTGTAAGGGTGAAGTGAAAACAACTAGCAAAGAGTATTTAAGAATTCCTTACTGAGCTGGGTAGTGGGAAAGAGGTCTATTACTTAGGAGCAATTACTTGAATTCCTAAAACAAATAGATTACTGTGATGATATGGTGTGAAAGGTAGCACTTAAGAATTACTCTTTCATTACCATAACTGAAGAAAACATATGAAATAGCTTAGATTGAGCTCAGGGTAATAAATGATTAAGTCCTGAGACTATTCTTTTTCCTTGCTACTTAGATATTGAGTACATGGAAAACATGAAAGATATATGAAAGTATAATGAACTTTTATATAACAAAGAGTAACAAGAAAACTTATTGAGCCATGGAATACACAGGAATCCTGCAACTTTCAGCCATACACCAGCCAGACATCAGAAACACAATGCTTTTGGAAATCCCATCATCTTTGTATTAGTTGTGTGAAGATTTACAATAGAGGAATAACAAAATAGATCTCAAGAGATTTCTTACATCCGGAGTCCAACCCCTGCTAACAAATGTGAGGGGAAATATATAGAAGTCTATTACAAAATATCTCAGGCATTGAGTCACCTGAGAGGGTAATATCTGCCTTTACTAGTACTAGGCTTGCAGACGAGAAGTTATTACAATCTTTAATGAGTTATAAAGGCTCTTAACTCCTGTCAGAGCAAATTTGACCTTTGAGGCTCACGGAGTCGGTTGAGCGCTTGGCATAACTGTTGAATGATGTGGCATGCGCAGCTGTAACTTTTTTTGTTTTCTCGGTCCTGCCACCTGTGCCTGCTGAGATTGCTGTTGTGGCCTGAGTATCTATGCTGAGTTGGCTCAGCCTCTGTCTTCATACCTGCTGATGTTTCCTTGTCCTGATGTGTATGAGATTCAAAGTGTTCGTTTGAGGAAAAACCGCGATTACTGACTTTGGTTCAACAGTAATTGAATCAATTCCTGCCATGTATCTTGTGGAGGCAACTAATGCTTCAAAATTGACCCTATGGTCTCATCAGCCTCTGTATACTTATAGAAGTGAGGGGGTTCATCAAATAAATGTGCAACTTCGTTTCTAATAAAGAATAAATTATCTACTCTGTCAAAAAGAATTTGCCCTATTACTGGGCCTGCCTCTGCAGATGTACTAGGTGCTTCTGCAATCTGTGTAGCTACAAAACTGCTTACTCTCTTAACATACTTCTCATGGGAGAGTAATTTTCCTGAAGGATCTAATATGATGGGGAGCCCTCTGTCCTGTAAAGCCATGAACCTATTCTGAAACTTATTGATATCAGCTTGCATATCCTGGATCCTTCTTTCCAGGGTCTGAATCAGGCTCCTCATTGTCAGGTCTCTTTTGATTAGGGAAATGGTCTCTGTTCTGTTCCCAATCCCCATTCTTACTAGCTGGGAGCTTGTCCTGTAATTTAGCACTTCTATCATCTTGGGGGAAATCTCAGGCATGTTGCCTAGAGATACCCTTGCCCTGTGCAGTTCTTTTCGTGCTCTTCCTATGAGTAACACTTGCTCATATATGGCCTCAATATATTCCCATTGGTTTGTTATTGATTGGCCAATGGTGGTCCAGATGACCTTTTTGAGTTCTGTTGTGACTTTATCCAATGAGAGCTCTTTTTCCAGCTCTGCAATCCTCTTTTTCAGCGACTTTACCTCCCTTTCCCTCTCAGCCACATTTTGCTTTTATTTGTCATATTTCTCATTTATTTTGGCCAGGCTGTCCTGGGCTTGGTTTAGCTCAGACATCTGGGACTCCAGTACCTGTATTTCTTTCCTCAGCTTCTGCATGTCCAGGCTTTCAGCCTGCTCTGTTACTGGTGCTGAGGTGGTTGGTGCTGTGGTGGTTGGAGCTTCTTGCTGCACTTGTTGGCTGGGAGGGGCAGTGTCTTGAGGGGTTTCCTCAATATTTATTGTTTCTGGAGGTGGCTGAGAGGACTGCCCTGCCTCCTTCTGCTGCAATGTTGCTTCCAATGTAGCTTCTGATTCCTGCAGCTTTTCCTGTGTTTCGATGAGCTCCTTGTATAATGTCATCAGTAAGGCAACTGCATCTTTTTCTTGCCTCTGCTGGGCAACCTCATCCGTTTGTGGGTGGAGAGTTGGTGGGATTTTCATTTTCTTCTTTATTGCTGCCATATCAGCATCCCTCAGCTTGAGGACTTGTTTTATAGCCTTAACATCATTGGGGTCATGCCCAAAGTCTATTATTATTTCCTCTAAGGCTTTTATCCTGTTGTCCTTAGCTTGAGAGGAAGCCTTCTCCAACTCAAGCTGTGCTGCAGTATTATTCAGGCTATTCTGCAGCCTGTAGTTTACTAGGGTCTTATCTGCCAAGGTGGCATAGACCATCTCACCCGTCTTTTTGTGGAGCTCAATTTGATCCATCGGGTGGATGTCTTTTGACAGGACCTCCAGATTGGTCCTGATGTAGTCTGCAGCTATTTGTGTTTGCTGCACTGTTGGAGTGAAGTCGCTCATTGTCATCTTTCCTTCCTGCACATCAAATGCAGACATGAGCCTCTGTTGGTTTGCAGGTGCCATGTTTAGGAGGTGATTGTAGAGTCGAATCTTTATTGGCTCACTCCTTCTTTTGGCATCTTTGAATTGCTGTTTTATGCTTGCACCTGTTCCCTGCTGCTACCCTGAAGAGCTCACTTCTCCAAATGCTGCCCTGTCTTGCTCCTGTTGCAAGGAGCTGGCAGAAGCCTCCATGCTTGGCATTTCCTCCTCTAAGAAGGGATTTAGTCTTTGCCTCTTCTCTACTGTTTCAGTGAGGGGAGTCTCCCTCTCTCTCTTTCTGCTAATGTCCTCCCTTTGAGGGGTTTGGAGGACAGAGGAATCAACCCTGGAGTCTTGCCTCGGAGGTGCCACTGGTGCTGTTTGTTCTTGGGTAGCCATCTGGGCCTCTCCTTTTTGCTTTTCCTGACCCTGTTGGTCTGCTTGTTGTTGTTCCTGCTGGGGCTGCTGTTGTTGATCCCGTTGGCCCTGTGGTTCCTCCATGATCTTTTCCTTGCCTTTGCTCTGATCTGCGATTTGCACTTCCTCCTGCTGTGTTGCAGAAGATGAAGCAACTGCTGCTGTTTGAGGCTTTGGGAGAGCAAGTACCTGAGAAGGACATTCCAAGTCAGCCATTTTTAACAAATTCCTTCTAGCTCTTTCAACTAGCTCTTCTTGAGTCACAGTCTCTTCTAGTGTGTTTCTCCTCCACTTTGGTTGATTAGCATGTCTTTGAATGTGGAGCATGCTCTCATGCTCATAGCTAGAGAGCTTGTTTTCCTGCCTTTTCGTGGATATAAAGTTGTTTGGGTCATAGGGCTTCCAAAGGAAACTTAATTTTAGGCCAAGGCCTTCTAGCATCCTGTCTGCCTCCTTCCATCCTTCTCTTTTGTTTAGGATAAAGTGGCCAAGTTGATTTCTCACTTTGAGCTGTGCCCTTTTACCCTTTCCTGCAAAATGCACCTGATCTACATTGCCAAATTGCCTGAAATATTCCAAGGCAAATAGTCTCATAGGCACATACCTGGGCAATTTGTATGGGCGCAGCTCACACCCATATATTCTGATCACAGTGTAGTGTTGGTAGAAGTACCAATCCCCTTCTGTAGGCACTAGATAGCTGCAGAATCCTCTGCATCTCATCAGATAGCCTTGGTGGGGGTGAAGTCACAAAGAGAGACATAGCTAGATGGATGAACAGGTCTATGAACTCTGAGTATGTGTATGGGGAGTATGTGAGGATGTGGAAGACTGAGGTCCAGTATACCACTGACCTAGGGTTGCCTGCTGCATCAGTTCTCTTGATCTCAAAGGAGAACTTCTCATGTTGGTAGTAGAGAATGAGATGATAGATGTATGAGGTGTATCTGAACACCTTTTCTCTGGACAAGTGTAACAATTGCTAATGTATCTTGTCTGAGATATATGTGGCATAATCATAACAAACAGGGGCCTTGCCTGGGGAAAACATTGTCATCATCACTAATACAGTTTCCTCAATAAACTCTAGTGATTTGTACCCCAGAACTGAGCTGATCATGTATGCCAGGTCCAAACCCAGTTGATTTAGGTATCCATCAAAAATGGGAGGGTGCAGCACTGTGTCAGAGTTTGTGATAAACAATTGATTCAGCTTTATGATCTGTGCCTCTGTCAGTACCTTAGCTCCTTGGTTGATCAGGTCCAGCAGGGACAAAGGAACCAACTCCTTCTGGGTTTTGAACTGGAGCATTTCCCTGATGGCCTCAGGGGTTGTATAGAACACTACTTCACCTTTGGGGTTGAGCACAGCCCTCTGCATGGGGTCATAGCAGACAGCACATAGGTGAATCAGGGCAGGGAACTGATTGACCTGAGGTAGCTTGAAGATTGGGAGGGAGGACTCCCAAATGCCTAGAATATCTGTTCCATCTCTATGTCTAGCTCTGAGCTCATTTAACAGATTAATGTGGAATGTGCATTTGGATGGGCAGTCCTCTGAGATTTGGTAATCAAGGTCTGCCAAATCTTGCCACTCCAGCTCTCTCTGGGGAGCATTCAGGAGAGTAACATTGAGGGCTACTGATGCCTTAGGAGTATCCATGCTTGCTTGAATGCTTATTGGTAGATAAAGAACGTGTTGTCTGAGCAAGGAGGTTTTCCAGAGGAATGCAGGGTTGCAGAAGAGGTTTACAACAATTGAAATACTGTTTGGCACTCTGGGAAGGCTATTCACCGTGATTAGCAGACTTCTTTTGATAATTTATGGGCAGGTTATGAGCAATGGTTCACGACTGCGTGAACAGAGAAGGATTTTTCCTTAAAATTTCTAGTGTAAAATGGCTCTGCTAGTAGATTTCGACCGTTAATTCTTTGAGGGGAAGATAGATATGCTTAGTTTTGTGGTAAATTGTTGAGTTTCTGCCGTGTTTGGGTATTTTTTACAATTCACTGTGAAAAACCAGGTTGCAAGGAGGTTGATGGGCAAATACCTGTTTAACCAGTTGCTCGGGACGAAACAGCAGTTGGGTGTGAGCTTTGCACTTCTGTGGATGGTCTGGAGTTGACTGGTAAACTGTTCGTCGTAAAATGCATGCAGGAAGAGCAGAGGTGCTTTTTTCCAAAAGTGGTAAAAAACACGAAAAATCTTGAAAATATGGCCTTTTTTGGCATATTGGCGCGCTTTCTGAGTGACGTCAGCATGTGGGTCCGGGTCGGGTGACGTCAGCAGGACGTCATCAGGTGACGTGGCGGCCTGGGACCGGTCCACGGGGGTGATGAAGTGGCGGCCAGGTGGACCAATGGAGGGCAGTGTGGGTGGTCGTGGTGTTGACGTAGGCGCCAGCGGGGTGGGGATGCGGGTGGACAGGTGTCGCCATATCGGGCCCCCTCATGCACGGCAAGGAATCTGTCAAAGGGGGCTCCGACGGAGTTTGGGAGCTACGCGTGTCCCCGCGTGACGTAATCGTCTGACAGATATCGGAAGGTATCTGTCGGACATCGGGGGCCTTCCGAAATCCATGAGAACCGTTGATCTGCAGGCGCGCGATCTGACGGCTGTCGGGCAAGGAACCTGCACGGCGGATAAGGTCAATATTTATTAACAGTCGGACGTCGGGCCCCTCCGAAATTCCTGTTGGCCGTAGATCTGGCAGGGCCGCGATCGGACGGTTATCGGGTCAACAAGCTGCACGGAGGCTAATAGTCAACGGGCGGGTTTAAAATATAATATTTATCGACAAGTACGCCCGGCGGGACCCTTCGGTTTATGAATAATTTTCAATAGTTTTTGATGATTTTCTTTAATAAAATCATATTTGCCCGACGACATTAGGAAAAGGAAAATGCAAAGGTTTTTTATGCAAATTTTTACAAAAGCCGTATGAAGGGAAAAACTTTAGGACAAGCGGGTTTTAATGGATTTGTGTGGAAAAAGGCGCATATTGGCTCCCGACCTTAGGGTAAGACGGGGAAAGTGGGTTTCATCATATTTTTGCCTTTTAGTGGTATAAGGGTGCTCAAAAGGGTTTCTCCAAGGGGTTTTTTAGGCAAAAATGGAGAGTAGACTAGGTAAATAGGCTCGGATGGAGACAAGCGGTTAGACTTGGGTTCTCGACCTTAACCAAATGTTAATTCAATGCCTCGGGGGTGGAAATTATGGCTATAATGCCAAGGAAGGGATATTTATACATTGTTTGGGGTTTATACACCATGGTGTTATAATAATAGGGGAAGTGAAGTATAGGGAGCTTAGATAATAGAGTTAGAGGTTAATGAGGGGGGAAAATGTGAATGAAGACCAATACAACCAAGTTTTCTTGAAAACAACTTAGTGTAAAGAGTAGATCAAAATGAAAAGAACTTTACACAAGAAATGTGGCTTTTAATGGCCTTAAGAACCACCATAAAACTTTGAGTTTCCCTTATGATCATACCTGGTGCAGGGGTGTTAGTTATGAGTGGTAAACAAAGGGAGAGAGGGGAGTTAGACATGCTCCACTATGTTGTTTTGCCTGTACTTTGCATAGCAAAGTTGATCTTGGGGGAACACCATTTCTGCAACCCCATCTACCTACCCAATTATTTAGCCTAACATTTTTATTCCTTCTTGGAGGGTGCACTTGGACTTGCAAACCCTTTGTGTGCCTTTTCTTTTCCATTGGCTTTTTGCTTTCATTTCCTATCTAGCACTAACCTTATCTCTTCCAAGGCCCCAGATTAAGCAGTTGGGAACCTTAGTTTCTCTGCCTGACTACTGATCTGCCAAGTTTAAACAGTTTGGACAGATTTCTTTCTCTATTCTACAACATAAATTGAAAACATGGCATGACCCAGATTAGACTGTTGAGTCATCCATAAAAATTTTAATAGGCCTGAAGGCATGTACACACCTTGTCTTCTTTTGCAAATATGGATCCTTTGTAGCAGCAAAGTGGAGCATATTTGGCTCTTGAATTTTGCCAATCATGAAATATGAAACCTATTGGTATAGGTAACCAACAGTGGCTCCACATGGGGATGGTTTTTCTCCTTGAAAGACCAAGAACAACAGGTCAGTATGCCTTGGCCCTTTGACTACTGCTTTTCTAACTTAGGAGTTTCTCATCCTGGATTCCTCAAAAAGCAGACTGAGTTATTGAAACTGCATGATGCAGTTCAACCCCTTCTTGTATCTGCAATGTTTCTTGAAATGGACCTATTCACATGTTTTAGGGATAACAATATACACAACAACTTCAGGATATATATACAACAAATTATGTACAAGAGCAGGCGAATTATGTACAAGAGCAGGCATGCTGTATCTATGGAAGGTAGTCAAAATAGTGCTTCAGCATCCTGCCATTGATAGGGCCTTCATCCAAGTCAGTTTTGTCAAGATTTTCAAGAAAGTAGGTGTTATTTCCTTGCACTGCTTCGATGAGGAATGGTCCTCTCCAGAGGGAATCAAACATCCCATGCTTTCCTTTGTTCTCTCTCCTTCAATCCCACTTGAGAACCTTATCACCTATGTTAAAATCCTCAGCCTTGGTCCTTCTATCAAAAGCTTTTTTGAGTTTTTCTTGTAAGATTTGGACTCTGTTGTAAACTTGGTCCCTGGTTTGCTGTAAGCATATAATCTGATTTACTCTCCTCTGTGTATCATTAGGCTCAGCTTGACTTTCTTGGAGTAGCTTCATAACAGGGATCCCTAGTGATGAGGGGAACTTGACTTCTAATCCATAGACTAACTCATATGGGCTGACCCCAATTGATCTTTTGGTTGTTAGTCTATCTGCCCATAAGGCATTGATAAGCTTCTTATGCCAATTTTTCTTGTTCTCCTCCAACACCTTCTTGATCATATTTACCAAGCTTTTGTTTGAGGATTCTGCGAGGCCATTTCGTTGGGGGTAGTATGCAGTAGAATGGCCCAAAATAATGTGGAATTTGTGGCAGAAGCTGACCATATTTTTAGATCTGAAAGCAGCAGCATTATCTGTTATTATTTTATCAGGGCATCCGAATCTAGCAAGGATATTGGTCTCAAGAAACTGTATGATGGTGGAGTCATTTGCTTGTCTGCATGGGATTGCTTCAATCCACTTTGTGAAGTAGTCTGTTGCTGTCAGAATCCATCTATGTTGGCCTGAAGATGAGGGATTGATCTCTCCAATGAAATCCAGGCCCCATTGCTGAAATGGTCTCTCTGTTGCAATAGGCCTTAGGGGTAGTGGCAGCAATTGTCTCTTTTCTTCAAATACTTGACATTTGTGACATGCAGTGGTGAATTTCTTGACATCAGAGAAAATAGTGGGCCAATAGTATCCAGATCTAAGTATTTTGTCCATAGTGGACTTCCAGTATAGATGCCCACCACAATCTCCTGCATGAAACTCCTCCATGATTTTGTTAGCTTCATTTTCAATCAGACAATTTAGCAAGATGCCCTCATGGTTTTTCCAAAACAGATTTTCTTCTATGACACAGAATTTTAAAGCCTTCATTTTCAAGAACCTACATTTAGTTCTGGACAGCCCTGGGGGAGCA
>APFE031326768.1:0-120960 GCA_000404065.3 Pinus taeda | reverse complement strand
AGGATGAGTAAGAGATCTTCATTCTCCAAGTGGAAGTAGGAACTATCAGAGAGAAGACACTAATCAAGATCCCAAAAGATGACTCACCTCTCTGTAATCATCTATATATGGATCCCTCCTCACAGAGATCCAGAGGCTGGAATTTTGTATCTTATAGAGAAGTGCTGTTGGTATTCTGGTGTACATTCACAAGTGTTGGGTGATCTAGCTTTGCTTGAGGTGAAGAAGGGCTTCTTAGCTAGAGGATGATGCTGGGTCAGAGCAAATGGTTGTAATCTTCTTGCTACTTTTCATCTGAATAAAGCTATTCTTGTTTCCTTCCATATTATTGTGTACTTGTTTATATATGCTTGTATATGGTTAATGCATATCTGATCCTGCATTATTTATGAACTTAGATCCTTGTTTCTTGCATAGTAGTATGTTGCTGTGATTCTACAGGTCTTTTTGAAGCTGAGCAGACAAAGAGAAAGCAGCAAAACTCTATCAAGAAGGAGAGGGAATCGAGCGCAAGACTCAGGTTGGCCCTCTGGGTTCTCCTCTCATCTATTTTCATAAAAGGAATCAATAGTAGAATTTGATTGTTTGTTTCTAAGATAGCCACCCATCTTAGTGGGAATAATAGCATTCACGTGGACACTATTCTTGTATAACAAAATGGTGACTCTGCTGGGGAGCAACTAGATTACTTGTTAGCCTATCTATCCTTGTTTCTTTTATAAACATACAGACGAAGCTTGAAGCCAAGCCAGCTAGCCTTCGAACTGCATTTGTCATACAAATTCAAAGTAGATCAATGCTGCTTCAGCCAATCTTCGGGTTTTGTTTATGAATTAAACAATAGATCTGCAAGCAATCTAATTGCCCTGAGTGGTGGCTCTAGTAACCTCTTAGATCATCCCTGTGTTTTACATGCATTGATCTGTACTTATTCAGCTTAAACACCTGAAATAGACTACAAACTGTAAGTGAAATCTCATTCAAAATCTCGCACTGTAACAATCGCAACCTGCCTTCAAGACAACCTGTATGCATCGCACTTCCCGAATGGAGTAGGTGCGCTGCATACTGAGTTCACTGTGTAACAGGTGTGATGGTCAGGGAGGATTAAATTTGCCCTCTGACTGTGGATTTTTCTCACTATGTTCAGTCTTATTCAAGAGTTTTTGTTGTCTATAGTCAGTCTACTTCTGTGAATACCCCCTTCTCTTGCATTATTCCACCCCCTTAGTGTAAAGAACTATAAACATTTTTCATGTATTGTGTGTCGTTTTAGTTCTCTTTTGCAAAAAGTAACATAGTCTAATTGTCGTCCCTACATCTGAAAGTGTCGTAGCTGTCGTTTTCAGTTTTAGGAAGCAATTCCATTGTTTTAGATAGTTTATTATACAATTACTATTGCATAAGATTTGAATTACTAGTTTTAGAGTGTCGAAAAGTAATTTCCATTTCAAAATTGCAAAGTGTCTCTCTTGCTTTCACTTCGTTTTGAAAAAGAATTTTGTTGAGTACAGTCACTTTAAAAGTAATTCAGTTTTGCACATAGCTTTCTTAGCGTCATTCACACATTAAGAGAGCTGAAAAACAAATACATGCATGTGCATTTGCATTTTGAATGCTTGGCTTGATTTAGGACTGTGCATATTAGCATGTGCTCTGTGCTCTATGAAGAAAAGATGCTTGACTTTCTTCACTTTAGTAGCTAGGATTTTCATTGCTAAAAGAAGATAAAACGTTTGTTTATCATCTTAGACTGCATTTAGGAATTATACATACATCACATGGTAAATCGGAAAGGCAAACTGTTAAGCAAGATCAACTTAAAATAAATCCAATGAATCTAACAACGCTTTGGAACTTAACCCACAACATCTAGAGGTCTAGGCTAGAGACGTATTCCAGCGTCGTAAAGCCTGGTAACTGTCGCTTTCAGTGTTGGTTGGGTGATTCCTCCACTCTGAGACAGCAGGTGCCAGTATGGACTTCTGCTCCCACATACCGTTGTGTATATATTGGGAGACCACAATAGGCTGCATCTTTTATCCTCAGGAAGTCGTGTCTGCCGCCCTATCGATCGTAATGCACCGAACACAGCATTCCGGAAGACTGAATGCCGTACCGTAAAATGTATTCTGCAGTTTTATGATTGGTTTGGTAATCCTCTCTGCTAGATCTCCAGAGAAGTCCATTTTTCTCCTTTTCAAACTCCTTAAAGGAAAAGGTCCTCTGAATGCTTGTCACTTCAAGCTTAATAAAAATTGAAGGTGACTAGAGTCATCTTTTGTTTTTTCTTGACTCTTTAAAATTGAAAAAATAAGTTGTGTCAAAGCGTCTAAAATTCATTTAATCCAAAAAACATTTTTCCCTTTATTTTGAGTTGATCAAGTAATCTGCAATCGTGGAAGAAAGTAAATCAAAACCCTGTCGTTCGTGGAGACTTACAAGTCAACCATCATTGACTCCGGAAGCAAAGCCATTCCGGACAAAGCGAACTCGTTTAACCGGATCAAAGTCCCCTAGGTTGGTTGGAGCAAGCACCCCAACATCCTCAGAGACTCCGGTTACTTTGAACATTTCTGGAATCCCTGCCTCTATGGAAGAAATTCCGCAATAGCAAAAGGACATTACAACTAATCCTAGTGTGATAGTTAACACTTCTATTCGTGAACCAATTCCGTCTATGGCCGATTCAGAAGGTGTTACTGCCCAACCGTCTGCTGCTACAGAACTTACATCTTCTTCGAAACTAGAAATATTTTATGGACCTGACGATCTGCCTCTTCCTCCTGGATTGATTGCCATAGAAGAGGTTGTGGAAGATCCTCCATCTAGCACTCCAACGCAACTTGGAGCTGGGATCGCCCTATATCCTTCTTCATCAGAGAATATTCACCCACCCTTGGAAGTTCATGAAGAATCGCTGAGGAATATTTTGGATAGACTTAATATGTCTGAACAACCGTCAACATCAAGGACTGTGTCCCTCGACACAGCAACAGCAAAAACTCCTTCTGCTATTTCGACAATGTTCACCCGCATGCCATCTGTCCCAACCAGTTTTCAATCACTGGATGGAGTCCATCCTGGGACTATTTCGACAATATGGACTATTCCCGTTTGTTCATCCGAAATTATATCTGGAATCTCTTATGTTGAGTCTCGACAAATTGATCCATCACAAGGTCAATTTGGGCAAACTGGTCCCCAAAGGCAAATTATTCCTTTGAGCACTGGATTACCATTGTATGGAGGGCCATATACCCTTTCATTATCTTCTCCAGAAGGACAACCATGCACCTGACGGTCTGCCTCTTCCTCCTGGATTGATTGCCATAGAAGAGGTTGTGGAATATCCTCCATCTAGCACTCCAACGCAACTTGGAGCTGGGATCGCCTTATATCCTTTTTCATCAGAGAATATTCACCCACCCTCGGAAGTTCCTAAAGAATCGCTGAGGAATATTTTGGATAGACTTAATATGTCTGAACAACCGTCAACATCAAGGACTGTGTCACTCGACACAACAATAGCGGAAACTCCTTCTACTATTTCGTCAATGTTCGCCCGCGTGCCATCTGTCCCAACCAGTTTTCAATCGCT
The DNA here is from genome assembly GCA_000404065.3 of Pinus taeda. Classification (NCBI taxonomy): domain Eukaryota; kingdom Viridiplantae; phylum Streptophyta; class Pinopsida; order Pinales; family Pinaceae; genus Pinus; species Pinus taeda. Next base: position 117,359 of record APFE031326768.1, on the reverse strand, counting down.
GGATGGAGTCCATCTTGGGACTATTTCGACTGTATGGACTATTCTCGTTTGTTCGTCCGGAATTATATCTGGAATCTCTTACATTGAGTCTCGACAAATTTATCCATCAGAAGGTCAATTTGGGCAAACTGGTCCCCAAAGGCAAATTATTCCTTTGAGCACTGGATTACCATTGTATGGAGGGCCATATACCCTTTCATTGTCTTCTCCATAAGTACAACCATGCGTGAGTTCGCAACAGAATTTGGGTTATGCTGGAATCACAACTAGTGGTTGGGTACCAGTCATGTCTCAACAACCAAGAGTTGTATGCTCAATACAACAAAGTTTGCCTATGACAAACATTCCCACTACACTGGCTATTGTGGCAGTATCGCAAGTACAAGCGTCACCAATTGTATGCCAACCTCAAGTTTCATAGGTTGCAATACAACAATCTCTTGTACCTCCGACACAACCACAATCACCCACTAATGGAATGGCACAGGTTCAAATGGGGAACACCAACCCCCATCTTGGTCAAACAGTCAGTGCTGGACAACAGTCCATGGCTTCACAACCATGGCTGGTGTAATACAAACAAACGCAATTCCAGCAAGCTTACCAAGGATATGAGCAACAAGTATTTGCAAGTAATGGGCAACAGTATCAACCATATCATAATGGTTATGCCCATCAACCTTACCAAAGTTACCAACATCAAATGCATTATGCTGGTATGCAGAGACCGACTGCTCAAACGATTCCATCTTATCCTCAATATGCTCAACCAAGCCTAAATCAACAGTTTCCCTTTGTGGCAACTCTAGAGTTACCAGATCTAAATCGACTAACGAACGATCCAATTGCCTACGCCCCTTGGTGGCCGGCGATTCTGCACAAACTTCCGCTGGATATTCCTAAATTTAATGGAAATCTGGGTGAAGACCCATTGAATCATGTGATGACCTTTCATCTATGGTGTTCATCAAACACTCTCAATGATGATTCGATTCGGCTTCGCCTCTTTTAGTGCACGTTAACTGGTCTAGCAGCAAAGTGGTATATTGAACTACCTAGAGCTTCAGTTGATAACTTCAGTACCCTAGCCACAACCGTTTTAACCCATTTTCAGTTACTTATAAGGAACAAAACAGGAACTGAGTTGCTTACCAATTTAAAACAAACGACAGCCACTCACATATCCGATCATATTCATGAGTGGCGGCGTCGCCATAGAATGGTAAAAACATATGTTCCTGATCAGCTATTGGCTGAATGGTTTATTAAGTCATTGTTACCCGCTATTATAGAAGATGTGGCAAAGGGCGGAGTCATCACTTAAGAGCAATTTATTGCTCATGCACAATATGTAGACTTGATCTATACTCAGTCTAGCACGCTCTACGATAAAATCCCTAACGCTCCTAGACCAGAATTCTCCGTTCCTCCGCCTCCTAAATCCAACAAAGACTCTCATGCCGGCGATGGTGTGATAGGTACGACAAGCACTAAAACCACAAAGGCCACATCGAAAAAGGCCCACATGGTTTCTAATCAAGATGCAAATGACGAATTTCTAGCCTTGGAAGTAAATGCTGTGTCAACAGACAAAGGCAAAGAAACCAAGCAACCAGGAGGCAAGAAGAAAAAACAAGGGAAGAAGAAAAACCAGGGAGACTCATCTCCTAGAAAATCTTCTGCAAACCCTTATGGGAATGTGAAACCAAAAACTCCATGTCATGTATGTGACAAGGATCACTGGACACAAGACTGTCCATTTAAAGAAGAACTTAGAAAATCCTTCAAAATTTCAAAAACCTTGGTTGTACTGACGGATCCGTTTCCAAACCCAGGAACAAATATGGTTGCTAAAGAAAATGCTTCCCCATCCCAAGTGCTAATGTTGTCAGTCTCGAAGCAATTGAATGATACTCTTATAACGACAAGGAGTAAAGATTACGGAAATCGACAGATGTTGAACAACAAGGATAATGATCAACCTAGTAGTTCAACAACAACTTCAACAAAAGTCGTGCCACCCATCATTCCTGAATTAACAATAAAACCGCCAAAGGGAGCAGCACACAAATCAACGTTTAATCCTCGTGCCCGAGCAGCAAAACACTATAATATAGTGGAGGATTTAGCCCAATCTCCATCCGCGATGTCGACTCTTGAGGTGCTGCAAAATTGCCCCTCCCAAAAGCAGGCTTTATTATCAGCAATAGGTGGGATTGACTCAACGGATTCCAATCTTGTATCTTTTAATCATAAAGGATACAACCCTCAGTTATCAGCTCAACTAGCTTTCCTCATTCAAGTGAAAGCCCTCAACAAAACTGTTCATAGAACAATTATTGATGAGGGGGCATCCACATGTATCATGTCGATGAGTTGCTGGAAAAATCTGGGGTCTCCATCTTTGTCGTGATCGTCAACTACATTAAAAGCATTTGATGGATGAATGTACACCCCATATGGGATACTAAGTAACTCGCAAGTCGAACTAGGGGGCAAAACAGTAGAAATCGATGTTGAAGTCATTGACGGAAATATTGATTACAACATCCTACTGGGAAGACCCTGGATATATGCCATAGCAGCTATTGTGTCGACCTACTTTAGGAAAATTGCATTTCCCTCCCAAGGAGGAATTACAATCATTGACCAACAAACTTTTCTCCCTAATAGTTCGCAAGTTACGGGAAGAATTCCAATGATCCATGAAAGCCCTAGCATGCTTCATAATATCGGAGTAGGCCTACTAAAAGACCTTACATTAATGGGAACTTTTACCCTACCACCTCCTACCAATTTTGCGGAAGTGGCTAATGTAGGAACCTGCAATATGATATCTTCCATTCAAAAGATGTCAGGAAATGATGTTAAAATGGATCATTCGCAGGTTTTGCCTCTAACCCCACTGGAAATATTATAGCAATCAATGTTCTCAGCATGGGAGGCAAACCAACATCAACGCTTGTCAAGCGTTTGGATAGATAGGTCTAAGGAATATGGCACCCTTTCATATCCTTGGTCACAAGTACACCTTACAGACGAAGGAATCATTCAATCAATGATGATCGATGGGGAACCATGGGAAGATCACCACCATCGTTCCCATCTTCCGACTTTTAAAGAAGATAATTCCGGCGACCTACAACATCCTTCAGTATTTGACTTTCTGACGAATATTGTAAACACAGTCAATTCCGAGAGAAACCTATCCAATATCGAAGAGACTATTGCCATAAACATCTTGACCAAAATAGATGTTGTAGAGAACATTCATGTTGGCAAATCTTGTTCTTCTTCTGAACTGGGAATATATAGCACTCTCTTTCGCAAGTTTAGAGATGTCTTTGCTTGGTGATATGATGAAATGCCAGGTATCGACTCGAGTATAGTTGAACACGAGATTAAGATGTATCCAGATGTCAAACTGGTACGACAACGGCTAAGGCAGGTTCACCCCAAGAAAGCCATTGCCATCAAGGCGGAAGTTGTGAAACTCCTCCATGCTGGTTTCATTTACCCCATTCCTCTAACCAATTGGGTATCGAATATTGTTCCTGTGATGAAAAATAAGGATTGATTAGAGTGTGCGTTGATTACAGGGATGTAAATCAAGCTTGTCCGAAAGACAACTACCCTACACCCTTTATCGACCAGATTATTAATGAATGCGCCGGATGCGAAATATTTTCATTCAAGGATGGATTTTCTGGGTATAATCAAATAAATATCCGCCCACAGGACCAGTCAAAGACTGCATTCATTTGTCCGTGGGGCACATTCACATATTGCAAACTACCCTTTGGTTTGAAGAATGCAGGGGAAACTTTTCAGAGAGCAATGAACTATTCTTTCCATGACATCAAAAACATCGTTCAACCTTATCTCGATGATCTCCTAGCTCATTCGCGAAAGTGGACTGATCATCCACGCCATTTGAGAGCAATATTTCTACGTTGCCAACCCTACAAGATAAGACTCAATCCGCACAAATGTGTGTTTTGTGTCAGTTCTGATCGTTTACTTGGCTTTTTTGTCTCAAAGGATGGGATTCGTCTCGACCCTTGCAAGGTTTAGGAAATCATCGATTTACCTCCACCTTCAAGCCTGCTTTAGATTTAGAAACTCCAAGGGAAAGCAAATTTCCTTAGGAGGTTCATTCCAAATTATGCCGAACTAGCTAAAGGTTATACTCATCTTTTGAAAAAGGATGTACCCTTCATTTGGGACCAGGTCGCGTAAGCTTCCTTTGATGCTTTAAATAAATCTCTAATACAAGCGTCATTAATGTATGCTCCTGATTATCAAAAAGACTTTAACCTGTATCTGGCTACAGCATATACGACCATAGCAATGGTTTTAGTTCAAGAAGATAATGGAATTGAACATCCTATATATTATTTAAGCCAAAACTTAAATGATACGGAAATGAATTACTCCTACGTTGAAAAGATAGCCCTTGTTGCTGTTCAAGAAATACAGAGATTTCGACACTACGTCCTCTTTAGCAAGACTACCATTTTGTCAGATTGCAACCCCATGACTTATATATTGTCGCAACAGTTGCTGGGGGGAAAGTATTCAAAATGGATAGCAATTATACAAGAGTTTGATTTGGAATTCAAAAAATCCAAATCAAAGAAAGCCTTGGTATTCGCAGAGTTACTGTGGGATCTCCCATTTTCGTCCAAAGATGCCACATCCGAAGAAGCAATCGTGGATGAAAATTTGTTTCTGATATCTTCAAGAGATTTGTGGTACGGAGATATAATCATTTATCTCCAGACACAAACATACAGGTTTAACACCTCACACTACGAACAACGACGTATTCGATACCAAGCAGAAGACTACGTGATAGTCAGTAATAATCTTTACCGTCGTGGTATCGATACTATTCTGCAGAGGTGACTCACCCTTGAGGAGGCCGAAAAAGTCCTGGATGATTGCCATTCAGGCGCGTGTGGGGGGCATCAATCTGGTTATGCTATGGTGCAAAAAATTTTACGAGCTGAATACTTCTAGCCAATAATGTTCAAAGATTGCATAACTGTAGTTAGAAGTTGTCATGCTTGCCAAATTTTTGATAGCAAAACCAGAAGACTACCCACACTGTTGCAACCAGTAGTAGCTATTGGGCCATTCGCCAAATGGGGCATAGATTTCATGACATGTAACCCCACCTCGACCAGGGGGCATGGGTAGATAATAGTCGCGGTGGATTATTTTACCAAATGGGCCGAGGCGATGCCTACATTAAACAACAACAGTGAAACGGCTTCCCTTTTCTTTTTCAATCACGTAGTCTCCAGATTCAGCATTCCACAGGCCATAGTCACAGGTCATGGATCGCATTTTCGCAATCACATGATGGTTGAGTTGGCTGCCAAATTAGGACTGTCCCACGACAGCTCTACTCCGTACTATCCGTAAGCTAACGGAAAAGTTGAAGCAATCAACAAAGTCCTAAAACGCTTGCTGCAAAGGATGATCAGAGTCCACAAACAAGATTGGCACCTAATCCTGTACTTGGCCTTATGGGCATATTGGACATCGGTAAGAAATGCAACCGGATTCACACCTTTTCAATTGGTGTATGGTCTCGAAGCAATCTTACCAGTTCAATGTGAAATCTCGTCCCTCAAACTCGCAGTCGACCTTCTCCACGGAGCCTCAAAAGAAGAGGCTCGTTTCTTGGAATTAATCCATTTGGATGAAACCCGCCGTGATGCAACTTCGGCTAACAAGGCTCATAAGAAATGAGTCAAAGCATAGTTCGACAAGAATGTCAAACCTCGCATCTTCTCAAAGGGTGACCTGGTTTTACTTTATGACCAGGAATCCTATAAATTAGGAGCAGGGAAATTCAAATCGTTATGGATGGGTCCCTATATTGTTAAATGAGTGTTAGTAAAAGGAGCCTATGAGTTGATGGACTATGATGGGATTTCACTGGCGCAATCTCGCAATGGGTTGTACCTCAAGCGCTACTATGCTTGATCTCACATGGTAGTCCTTGTGCTTTTGTTACGTTTTTGTTTTCACCAAGAGAATTTAATTTGGTTAAGTAATCCACTTTTTGCATTCATTGCAGATGTCGAACCTACTGGAATCATTCGTTGGATATGCCAATGGAGCAAGTCGTAGCTCGTGGAATCTGTCTTCTGCGGCATGGGCCATTTTTAATCCTAGTAGCGAGTTAGTAAGTTTCAGAGGAGTATGTATTTGTCGGTCTATGAACAATATCACTGAGTACAACGCATTAATAGAACTCCTTTCTGATGCCATCACACATGGTATATGTCGACTTGTCGTCGGGCTAGACTCAAAGCTCATCATTCTACAACTCACCGACATCTATGTTGTACGAAATCTAGCTATCTATCGCATGTTCCTAAGGGTCAAAATTTTGGAAAGACAGTTTGATTTCATCCAATATCAACATATTTCCAGAAGTTTAAACACATTAACAGACTCATTGGAAAATTATGTGTTAGATAGACATTTGCGTCATTTATAAAATGAAGCATCACATCACTATATACAGCATGATTATGTAACTGAACCAAAACAAAGCTCCGAAAATCAAAAATATATTCCATAACTGTTTATAGTATGTACATAATGTTTTATAACCAAGAAAAAATTGGTCAAATGACCCAAAACTCAAAAATGCTAGGGGGCACCCTAGCCTAATGATGCTGGTGATAACAAGTCACTGCCTGTGCAATCATGCGTAAGAGCCTAGTCCATCGACTCGGCACTCCGGTATTATGTCGCTTAAACTGGTGGAACTGGGCCAACATCTGCATGAACACATGATTTTTGATTAGTCTTGATCATAAGAATATAAGAACATTATAAACAACAATGAACAGAGATATGGTTAGAAGAAAATTACCCATGACACCCCACTGCTCTCAAGCCGGCAACACCAAATCTGGATCACCTCGAAATTTCATACCAGCATATGGGAACCTGGCATAGACCATCTCCTGACGGTCAAACCACTCAAAGAAGGTCTCAGAAAAAGAAATCTGAGGCTGGCCAGCATGCTGAGACATGAGATCGACCCATCTCTGCATCCGTGGTTCGGTCGGTGGAGGTAGACCAAGTGATATATATTGTGGCTGCATCAGTGGGATTCGCTCCAAGGCAAAAGTAGTCAAAATAGAACCATACCCAAATTTCTTGGATCTACTGCTCTTCACCTTGGTCAATTGTTCCTTCATCATAGAAAGTACTGCATCACACCAATTGAACACCTTCGGTTCAAGGCATTCCAAAGCATACTGCATATAAGATCTGTTGGCTATATGAAGAGCAGAACTACTAGCCAGTCTAGAAAAAGTAAATAGGATGGTCAACAAGGGACGGTCAGTGACATCTCGGATGTTGATATTTCCGTCCACACTTGGCTGAGATCCCTCTCTGCAATGCCGACGAATGTACTCCCTTACAGACTCACCCCCACGGGCGGAACCTGATAAAGAGAGAGGGGCACCATGCCTCGATAAGCCGGTCAGAAAATAGATGTCCACCACTGTCAAGGGGATCGATTTTCCCCTAATCTGGAATACCTGGTTGATAGGATACCAGGCATTGAGGAAATACTGCAACAAACTAATTTGTTTCCTCATGCTCGAGATACGGAAAAACTTTAGCAAGCCACAGTTCCGTAATGCAGCTACTGTGCCCGGATCATGTAAAGCAACAGCGTCCTCTTGTTCATGCTTGCGTTCTCACCATGTGACAACCATTTTCCTTCAATGAATCTTTGAAAAACAAACAAGGGAAGAGTCAGGATCTTCATTTGGTGAAAATAGGCAAAAATTTCATGAGGAAACTATGCAAAAATTTTCCTCCCTGCGCCCATCGCACCCTAGCGAGTGTTCTAGGAGCGATGCATACTGACTAGTCAGTGGAGACATTAGCATGCATCGCACCTTTCGACTAAGGAATGGTGCGATGATCCTAGGGTGAGTTCTTCAAATCCCAGGGGCTTAGAAGAAGAGGGAAATGAGCTCAAAATCCAAAATGAAAGGCATGTAATGAAAGAGCACAAATTTAGCTCCTACCTGGTTTGAACGGCGTCGAGAATCGTCCACAGAATCTCCTGGAATCCACCGGTGAAAATCATGGGGGAAAAGCACCTCCACAGCTCCAACAAACCAAATTCAAATGAAATGGTAAAATGAGAGGTAAAAGTCACTTTTAATTTACCATGCACATAGTTCAAGTAAAATATTAGTGTTTTAACTCATTTATCATGCATATGTTTTCATTTCTAATCGGTTTGATGAAGCAAATGAACAGATAATACAATCTTTGAAAGGACAAAATGTCAAGGGTAAATCAAAAAATCAATGACCATCATGGTGAGCACTGTTGTCACAAAGTTCAAGCTCATTAAAAAATAAACTCTCCACGAGCAGTTTTAGCACATAGTTCAAGCTCATTAAAAAATAAACATAAGTCATGAGCAAGTGTTTCTCCCCACGTTTAAGCTCATTAAAAAATGGACAAGTAAATAACCATTGTGAATGCCTTATCGCCAGCTTTTGAGCCTTGGTCGTGTTCTCGCCATCACCTCCACTCTGTTTTTAGCCGATCATTCATCCCCATATGATTTTTTACCCCTTCGAGGAACATCTGCAAAGAGGGATTCTGCTAGCCATCCTCGTAACACTGCCATGATTGGAAAATTCCAAATCTTACCTGGAATCAACTGCTACTTGAAACCATCATTCATTCCTCGAAAACGAGTCTTCTTTAAGATCTTTTCACCTGACTCGTAAAATATGAAAAGATTTCCAAGCGATTGGCCTCTCCGGTTCGTTAAAAGGCATCGAAAGTGATATCCCTCCTCTAGATTTTAATATTTTTGGACCTGAGGGATTATTACACAAAAAGATCGAGCGCTTGTCTTGTTCGGCTCGTTAAAACTCTCAAAAATTCATCCCTTTTGTATTATTTTATGCTTTTTCGAACTTAAGAGATTATACAATGAAAAAGAATCTTCGGAGTCTTCTTTCCGTTTCTTTCAGACTCTCTAAAATTTGAAGAGACCGAGTTATCTTTGTCGTTAAACTCGTTAAAACTAAATAGAAACAAACTCATCCAACAGGATGAGAACGAGTTTCACTGTCGCTAGGCTCGCTAAAATATAGTGACAGGTTCGCCCGAAGGGAAGATTATAGAACAAGCATATGTTATCCTCCTCAAGCTTGACAAAAATAAAGAGGTACTGGTCAGCAATGACTGGGGAAAATTGGGAAGAAAACAAGAAGAAACTTTATTGGTAGAAAGTCACTCTTGAACATGACACTTTCCTTTCGCATCCATGCCGGGTTGGGTTGTTTCGTTCACTGGTCTTCACCATTGGTCCATCACACCATCCATCTCTGGGGTTAACGCTACCAATCCATCTTCAATGTCGCTGATATGTTCAAGAGAAGCCATTCAGACAATTCACTTGAGTCTCACCCACTGCAATACATTCATGCTTCATTCCTTCATGACCGCCACCCTGAACCCTGTATCGTCAGTTTGTTTTCACCTCCAAAATCATTTGCTTCGTTCCGTGTCGTCGATGTGGGATTCATTAAGGCCCTCCTGCGATGGGTCACTTCTTGTCGACATCAGCTCATTGTCCAAGAAGTTGACTTAGGAACAACCCTTTCAGTACTTTAAAGCTTGCATGCCTTAATGGCAAGTTTCTCACTTTCGGCGACAGGTTTACATCAATGGCCTTTAAACGCGAGATTTTGTGTGGTGTTCGACGCCAAGTCCTTTTTTCACACCACGTAAATTGTACTGTAGTACCTTGAGGGTCATTGTCATTATTGGTGATTCCTCTCGCGCCTGTTAACAACTTACATCATTGGCTGGTAATTAGGCGATGTCTTTCCGTGTTCGACTCCAAAATATTTTTCACATGGATCGACTTGTACTCCGAGTAAGATTGGCCGAGTTTTAAAGACCCCGGATCTAGTTTCATCCATCTGGGCTGCGATATATTCAGGAATATAAAAACATCCAGTGTACATCATTGTTGAACAGATTATCATCGAAATCAAAGGATGATGTGTCCATATCATCAGTCTATCACACAAACGATCGTCTGTCCTATGTACATGAAAAATGAATTTATAAAGCTGAGCATGGGAATGCCCGCCTCAGCTAGATCATGAAAAAAAGTTGTCAAATAATGTATTGTATTGTATCTTATTACAGGTCGCCTCCTAGCTCAGAAAAAGTTCAGGTCCTCATACTAAAGGATTTAACCCGACATCAAAAAATATTAACGACCTCATGCTTTAGGGGGAAACTGTTATAGAAATTTTTGGGCACTTCAAACCCAATCACAAATGTCGATAAACTAAGGGCTCTTAAGTCCCTAAAAGTGTTGCTTCATTACCTAAAGAAACAAGGTCAACTGATTACATCATCTCCCAGAAGTTCTCCACTAAAAATTGCTCATAAATGGTCAAAACTGGACCATATTGAAAGCTCAATGCAGAGGGTGCAATGCATATCACCTTCCCAATGTACAGGGTGCGATGCATACTGTTTTTCTCCTCTGTAGAGTGCGATGGTCGGGAATGGACAAATGGCAGGGACAAAAATGCGAGGTGGAAGATCATGGAATCTTCCAGAAGCTTCCCCTCTGACACTTGCCACTCCATTTTTCACCAGGGATGAGTAAGAGATCTTCATTCTCCAAGTGGAAGTAGGAACTATCAGAGAGAAGACACTAATGAAGATCCCAAAAGATGACTCACCTTTCTGTAATCATCTATATATGGATCCCACATCACAGAGATCCAGAGGCTGGAATTTTGTATCTTATAGAGAAGTGTTGTTGGTATTCTAGTGTACATTCACAAGTGTTGGGTGATCTAGCTTTTCTTGAGGTGAAGAAGGGCTTCTTAGCTAGAGGATGATGTTGGGTTAGAGCAAATGGTTGTAATCTTCTTGCTACTTTTCATCTGACGAAAGCTATTCTTGTTTCCTTCCATATTCTTGTGTACTTGTTTATATATGCTTGTATATGGTTAATGCATATCTGATCCTGCATTATTTATGAACTTAGATCCTTGTTTCTTACATAGTAGTATGTTGTTGTGATTCTACAAGTCTTTTTGAAGCTGAGCAGACAAAGAGCAAGCGGCAAAACTCTATCAAGAAGGAGAGGAAATCGAGTGCAAGACTCAGGTTGGCCCTCTTGGTTCTCCTCTCGTCTATCTTCATAAAAGGAATCAATAGTAGACTTTGATTGTTTGTTTCTAAGATAGCCACCCATCTTAGTGGGAATAGAAGCATTCATGTGGACACTATTCCTGTATAAAAATGTGGGAGGAGGGTGTTATAGAGTGTTATTAGAGCGGCTTGTACTCTCTTTGGGTCATATCTGATACCACATAATGATATCAGAACATGGTTCACCCCTTAGACTAGATGGGCAGTGTTTTGGTCATGCATTCATTTTAGTTGCATATGTTTTTCTTATGCTTGTATTTCATGTCTGCGTTTCATTTACATGGTGTTTATCATGGTTGTAGGGATGTATCCATGTGAAGGTTGAGGGTGTTGTTGTGGGATGTGTCGTCATGAGTGTATGGTTGTATATTCATTTATTATACATGTATGGTAGGTCGGACATGCATTGTGAGGTCATTGTATGCAATTAGGTCATCATGATGTTGTTGGTTGTTATGATACTGATGTGTTGGTTGAGATAGAGTAGGAGATGTAGATCATTAAAGTGAAGTTGCAACATTGGATCTCGAGGCAAGAGCATGTCGTCATACAAGTTTGGATGTTGGGCATCCAGGTATCTTAGTTAATGGATTTTTATATGCATTAGGGTTATATACATTAGGTTTATGTACATGTCTATTGATGTTATGGTTACATACATCATATATGTTAGTTGATTAGTGTAGTCATATGCACATGTCAAATAGTCATGAGTGGTAGTAACATGTGGTTGTATGCAATGCTCTTGTTGTTTTATGTTAGATAACTTGATGATTATGCTATATGTTGTTAATAAGTATTTTATAGGTTAACTTGTTGTTGTTATATGATAGTTATATTGATGATTAGGTTGTATGTTGTTGATGAGCATGATATATAACTTGTTGTTGTTATATGCTAGTAACTTGATGGTTAGAGTTATTACATTAAGATCTTGATGTTATATGTATCATGATAAATTGGATTGGCCTATGCAGATGGTTAGGGTTATGACATTCAGGTATGAGTTGACTTATTTGTGACATTGTGTTGTACTAATCTAGATTGATTGTACATATGTGATTACTATGCATAAATGACAAATTTTTATGAGTTTGTGATGTGAACATGTTAGCTAGTGACTATTATGGATATCATGAGCTTATTTATTTTTGAGTTGATTTGTCGTAAGTTATATCATGCTAATATGGATTTATTATGTAGAAAATATAGCCTCCCCCATGATACATTAAGGCATGAGATTGATTATGTCATCTATTTTGTGCTTGAATGTTTGATTGTGTCTTTAAATTGGTGTTTGAGTGTTGGTGTCTAATATGTCGCCTATATGTTGTATGAATGTTTGATTATTTGCATGATATGAGTATTTGTCTATAAGATCACCTAAATGAACGATCTTGTTTTAAGATGATTGTATTAACACATATGTGTTGAGATAGTTGACATGTACTTGAGTGTAATAGGTGACAGTTGTAGTATTATGTCTAATGGCTATGAGTTGAATATGAATTATGACATGATTTCTAGTCTTGGTAAAGATTGATTTCAAATTGATAGATATGATTTTCTTGATATTTGGAACATGTGTTTGACATGTATAAATAGTGTAGGAAACATTATTGGTATTAGCATGACAAGGTAATAGTTTATGTGTTTATATAACTAAAAGTTGGATGATGTGACAGTGCACAGTAACACTCAATTGCAGCAATGAAAAGGAAAAAGAAAGGAATTGGGCAAGAATTATTTTGGATATGTTTGGAAACCCTAATTCCAAATGAATGATTGCTTTGCATACAGGAAGTATTCTTAACCTTAATCTTGTCTAACATTATGTGGATATGTGCTAGATGTTAGGTAAACTTGACTCGGGATAGAGTCAAAGTTGAAAAGATAAAAAAATTGATGGTTTTGGGGCACATGGTATTGTGCACCCATAGTATTTTGCCCGTGGTATTATATGTAATGGAGCTTATAAAATGTTGGAAGGACTTCATTGTAATGTAGGCCTAGAGGTGAGCAGTGAAGGCTCACTTGGTCGGATTGGCCAGGGTTTTGGCCAATGCTAATGAGATATCATTAGCTTGGGTTTTTCCCTAGATTTGGTGTTTTCACAGATAAACATGTGTGTTTATGTGATTATGGTTGTCGTTGGTTATTCTTATATTTATTCTTTTCAGTAATTATTTATGTTATACAGTCAATTTTTTAACAATTGGTAACAGAGCCAGATATTGGCTTCAAAGGGATTCTTTAATGCCAGGGGTTTATAGGGCCTGATGAGATCAATGCAGCCTTTTACAAATCCGGGTCTAGAAAATAATGGTACAAGATTTTTGTGTGTTGTGGTTGTGTTTTTTTAGTTTTCCTGGTCGGTGGTGGTTCGAGTCCTACACAAGGGCAAACCATGGAAGGAATGAATCGATGCCGATGGAGCTCTCTAAGGGAGAAGCTTAGTTTGCGGAACATCACTTGTTGCGAAAGCCGGTGGAGGTTAGCAGAGGCTTCGAACCCGAACTCTACGCAGGTCATCCTTCCGGCAAGAGAAGAAGACGAAACAAGATAAGCATCAATTAAACCCTAGTTCCTGCCATGGTAGTCATGTTGGCATCGGCCACCATGTTCCCCTTTCTTCTGTTCCTCCTACTCAGTGGGGCCACAGCCGATGGGTCACCCAAGGCGAAGCTATGCGGCTGTTCTACTTCCTGGTGCCCGGCCTGGAGATTGAGCATGGAGAGCGGAAACCTTAAATATTAGAATATCGTGCCATTAAAATGCGTGGGCTACGTGGGAAAATATATGTTGGTAGAAGGGCAGTATTGGGAGGATTCCAAAGCAGTAGCGTTAAGCATTCTGGATTATGTCAAAACGTTGAAACTTGTAGGAGATGGGATGGATGCGTGGGTTTTCGATATTGATGAAACTCTTCTATCCAATATCCCTTATTACCAACACCAATATTTTGGGGGCAAGTCTTTCGATTCAAAGACATTTGAAGCTTGGGTATTAAAGATGAAAGCACCTGCACTGTTGTCATCTCTACTGCTTTATAACAGTTTGTTAGGTCGGGGTTTCAAAATCTTCCTTCTAACTGGCCGAGATGAATCTCCACGGAATGGAACGGTCCATAATTTGTTTTAGGCCTGTTACAAGGGTTGGACGGGTCTGATATTGAGGGGGGAGAGCAATCAGGGCACCAGAGAAGATGGATGCTTGAGCGATGATGGGAGAATTGCGCCTGGGTCATTGCTCATGTTGGGACACAAGGAAAAAGAGATCATGATTGCATTTGAGGATGTTGGGATTTGACCTTCCAATGCTGAGGTGAAACAAGATGCCGAGTAAATTTGACAAAGACAGACAACTTACAATAGAAAGAATCGGCAAACATCTTTCTAACCTTGGGTTGGATCCTTTGGTAGCAATAGGGAGAGCTCGGAGAAGATCTATGTCTCGACGAGGTCGTAAGCAAGAAAGGTCAAGTGGCATGGAAGATAATGTTGATGCTATGGATGTAGATCAACCAAACAAGAAGCATCGCATGTTATCACACTCTAGATCTAGATCAAGGTCTCCTGGTGAAGTCACCCAGGTGAGGGTTACAAGGATTCATCTCAGAAATTAAAGGAAGTTAAACTTGGCAAGAAGGCAGCAAAGAAACGAAACAAGGATGCCCGCAACAGAGAGAGGATGGGTCAGCAGCAGCAATAAACAAAAAAAAAATTGGCGAAGTCAAAGTTATTGCATGTAAATGGGCATACTATTGTAAGACCTGGTAATGCATGTGTACCCTTGGATAATCACTAGTAAAGTCTCGTTAGACCTAGGTGATAGGGGGGGATGTTAGGTTGACAGTACCCCGGGTAAAAACGCTGAGGGGGGTAAGGGCTAGAGTGAGCAGGATTGTCTCACTTAGCAGGTTTTGGCTGGTTTTAGTCAAGGAACCCCAAGTCATGTTTAAGGGGGGAATTTTTAGGTAAACTTGACTCGGGATAGAGTCAAATTTGACAAGATAGAAAAATTGATGGTTTTGGAGCATATGGTATTGTGCACCCATAGTATTATGCCCATGGTATTATATGTAATGGAGCTTATAAAAGAATGGAAGGACTTCATTGTAATGTAGGCTTGGAGGTGAGCGGTGAAGTCTCACTCGGTCGAATTGGCCAGGGTTTTGGCTAATGCTAATGAGATATCATTAGGTTGGGTTTTTCCCCAGATTTGGGGTTTTCCTGAATAAACATGTGTGTTTATGTGATTATGGTTATCGCTGGTTATTCTTATATTTATTCATTTCAGTAATTATTTATGTTATACAGTCAATTTCTTAACAATTGGTATCAGAGCCAGATGTTGGCTTCAAAGGGATTCTTTGATGCCAGGGGTTTATAGGGCCTGATGAGATCAATGTAGCATTTTATAGATCTGGGTCTGGAAAATAATGGTACAAGATTTGTGTGTGTCGTGGCTGTGTTTTTTGGTTTTTCCTGGTCGGTGGTTGTTTGAGTCCTCCGCAGGGGCAAACCATGGATGGAACAAATCGACACCAACGAAGCTCTCTGAGGGAGAAGCTTAGGTTGCAGAACATCACCTGTTGCAGAAGCTAGTGGATTTGACAGAGATATTAGCTAGTATCTAGTTATAGGTGGATTTGTCAAGGGAATTTCGGTCCCTTGAGAGATGGCGTGGATGTGTTTAGTTGCAAGGAACATGCTTGGCATAGCAAGGTGATGAGGCTTATCAATGGGTAGATATGGACCTTAATGCCACTCTCCAACTTATTAAAATGAACTTTTCTCACATTTATTTACATGTTTTGTTATATTTTTCTTGGTGAGAAGGGTAAAGATGAGATGTTATGTCTTGCGGTCTAATGTGCATTAATTGTAGGATTTGGAGAAATTTTGGCTAAATAAAGTGCATGAACTCGAAGTAGACAAGTAAGAGGGATTTTAGGAGATTAGATCTCCCTCCTTAACACCTCACGCACTCAAAGATTCATCCACTAGATCTCATAAACTTGGAGTTACAAGTAGCCAAGCCATTGAGGTCATTGGCAGCGAAGCCAACAATAGTTGAAGACCACTTGATATCGAGTTGGGAACTAAGCCTCCCTAAATTTAGGGAATCTATTGGTAGCTTTAGTTGTATAAATAAGAAGGCCTAGAGCCTCATTAGGATTCAACATTTTTTGTTGTAGCCAAGAGGCATTTTCGAGCTAAGACATTGTGACTGATGACTCTTATGTATTTTTTATATTTTAATGAAAATGAGAAGCATTCTCTCAATCCAACACTGAGTTGACTTAGAGGGCTAAAGCTCTTGGGTTAGTGCCCAACCCTAGCAATAGAGGTTCCTCTTTCTATACTTGTATGCTTAGATTGCATTCATAGTTAGTATTTGAAGTGATTTTGGTTTTGTTAATCTGCAAGAATTTGGATGATTAATTAGTTTTCTTCAATTTGTGGATAGATAGATCAGTGGTATCATAGTGAGAGTAAACACTTCAGAAAAGATTGTGATAGTGGATTTCACCTCATCTCCCTTATGGGATCATGATTTGAGGGTTCTATTCATACAAATCCAAAACAAATTTCTTATTTGATTACTGCATAATCTATGGTTTCTTGTTGAATAGATCATTGTCTCTAAATTTCTTAGAAGTATTTGCAATTTTAATTTTTATCTCTTGAATTTGCTATGGTATAAAAGGACTTCCATTCATAAACTTAGCAATTAGCTATTAATAACTCTATTTTCCTCCATTCAACTCATCTTTTCCATGTATAGATGAATTTGTGTATAAATGAAGCAAAGAATGTATGTTGTTGCAAGAGATTCTAATTTGTAGGGAGACCTCATCTCATTTTCCTCATCCAAGTCGTCTCCACCTATGTTACCGAGGTCCACCAAACCCTAATCTGAATTCTTGTTTTGTAAGAAAAGTGGTCACTTCCATTGAGCAAATCCAACCATCTTGAGGCATTTGATTGAGCCTTGGATAGTGTGCACCTCCTCCATGCCTTATTTCCCCACTAGACACCTTTCCCACACTTCATTATACCTTTCTTACCATATTCTAAGCTTTTGGCTTGTTTCTTGTAGTAAAACAAGGCATCCTGTGGTAGAACTAAGACATCCTATAGTACTATAGCAAACCCTGTAGTATCCTGTTTTAAGCTTGACTTGAGTAGAAATGGTCATTTAAGCTTAGGTTAGGCCTCCACTTGGCCTCCATACCCTTGAAACTAGTCCATACCTTTTCCTCCATACCTGTCTCCCTTTCCAAAGAACAAGTTGGAAATTAGCATTTTCATTCATAAAACTAAAACATCAAGAAGGCTTTTTCTGCAATTTCTAAGTCAGCCCATGCATGCAATAGTCATAATAGTTCTTAGATCAAATTCAATGCTCATTTAGTCCATGGCACTAAATGTTATAAAAAAGGTTAATTTAAGTTTATTTTGCAAACAAAATGTGTATATCCTTAGCTAGATGATTTCATGTCACTTTATAGCACCTTCCAATTCAGTCTTTCATTTCCTCGAATAGGCAACATTCCCTTTTTGCATTAAGGATTTTGCATTTGGTAGTCAGACTCCTAGTGAATAAAAGACTGGTTTCAAAAGCCCTAGTGGTCTATCACCCTAGTTGAAAAGTGGCAAGAGTAGACTAATGCATCTATTGAGTATACAACACTATTGACTCCAAGTTTTCATGAACCTCAGGTTGATGAAGTAAAGTTGGTAGCCTTAGGAGTTGCATCATTCTTTCTGCAATACTGTTGCTCATCACTTTTTGGCGTTGTTGTCGAGGAGGTGTCTAAGTAGATGTGATTTATGCTTTCTTTCTTTCTTTCTTCCTAATTCTGCAAATAGTTCCATTTAGAAAATAGTTTCAATATTTGTTTTCTTTCTAATTCTGAACATAGTTCCATTCAACAAATAGTTGCAATTTTTTCTTTCTTTCTTTCCATTCATCAAGTAATTCTGAAAAAATGTTGAAAAAAAAAAACTCCTTTCATGCTCGTAGGAGTAGAGACAACTTAGGGAATTTTTTTCTGAATACCCCAAATGCATCAAACAACCAGCCTTCCCTCTTCTTTGGTGGTTGTGAGTTAGAGGACCCATTAGGCGAACAATCAAAGATCTTTGAAGAGTCTATTGGGGAAGAAGAAGAGAACATTCAACCAACCTACACCATGGCTGAAAATAGAAATGGGATTGGAGACAGAGAAGGAGTTGAGAATAGAGTTGAGGGTGCTTTTCCCATCAGAGAAAATAATGGAGATGCTAGGCTGAAAAGCATAAACCCCTCTGCCCTTCCTCACTTCCATGGTCTCACCTCAAAGGAACCGAATACCTTTTTATTAGAGTTTCTTGTCATATGAAAAACTTATGATTACACCTCTGATGGCAAGAAGTTGAAATTGTTCCCATCCACCCTCAAAGATGCAGCCTTGCACTGGTTCATGGGTTCACTTGGGACAACATCACACCTGGGCTCAACTGTAACAAACCTTCATCAATAAGTATAAGGACTATTGTAGGTCCAAAGCAAAGAGGACATTTTTAGAGTGACCTTGGGACATGATGAATCTTTGGAAGATTATGAGGAAAGGTTCCAACTCAGCTACAAAAAGGCCAAGTGCACCCTTGATCCTGAATCACTTAAGATAGTCCTTATTAAAGGGATTAGGGAATATCTCCTAGAAACCCTAAAACTATTGTCAGGAGGGGAAATCTATCGGTTACCCTATGATGATATGAAGATAATTTTCAAAAATCATTCTAGCGCAGCTAGAAAGAAGGGTAGGGCTAGTCAAGATTTGGCCAGTTCATCCTCCTCCAACACATCCATAAAAAGTGAAATTGGGAACATGTTGGAAGACTTCAAGAGTGAAATGTTGCATACCCTTTCTCTGCAAATGAACACCATGCACATCAAGAGGAAGCAAGAGGAAGAGAAAAGAGCCTTAGCTATCTTCTTCCCTATATGCACCAAGAGGCATCCTAGGAATGAATGTCCATTGAAACTTATACAAATATGCTCAAACTGTGAGGAGAACCACTCCACAGACAAGTGTCCTTCTCATTAAAAGTTGTGTATCAAGGAACTGAAGGGGTGAATGAACAAATATGCTATATCAACCAAAGGAGGCCTCAAGGACCTCGACCATACTAGAAAGGCATCCAATGGCATCCTATTCATATTAAAACCCTAACCAGAATACATCCATTCCCCCTTGGTACCCTCCTGCTCATCCTTCATGGTCCACACCTTCTCCCTGGCCTTTTGCACCTCAATACCATTCCCAACTTGCCAACCAACCATTTCAGCCATATGCTCCTCCATAACCTCAGTGGAATGAAACATCCCAGGGGTAGAGGCCCCCATACAACCAATTTGTAGCTTTACTACCTCCGCCTCCATCTCAACCACATATACTACACCCTGCTCCACCTAAGTAACCTCAGATGCCTGCACAACCAAATCTGAACCCAAACAATAGATAGGCACAATAGGTCTTTAGTGGAGAAGCATCTTATCCTACCCATGCTATGGAAATTCAATAAATCAACTTTGGGTCTGGAAGAGTGCTTCCAGATAATCAACCTCCATCGCCACCTTTGGAGCTTAAAGAGGAAAAGGAGGAGAGTGTCCCTTAAGAAAATCCACCTCCTTTTCCTGAGAAATTAATCCATCCTATCCAAAACACCCCAGAAGAGACTGAACTCCTGGGTGAATTGAAAAACCTATGTGTTAAAATACCGCTTCTCCAATCTATCAAGGATGTCCCCATCTACAACAAGTTAATCAAGGAGAAATGTTTCAAACATATTGGGGGGCAAAAGAAAGACGCCCCTACCATTAATGTCATTGGACACATGTCTGACTTAATGTTGGGGCAAGTGATTTTCCCAAAGTATCTAGATCCTGGAAGTCTTGTGGTAGATGTGCACATCGATGGCATCATTGTCCCCCATACCTTGATCAATCTTGAGGCTGCCTTAAATGTGATGACTAAGGACACTATGCTTAAACTAAATCTACAAGGATCATTAAGAAAGACCACAACAGTCTTGCAGCTTGAAGACAGGTCCATAGTAGCTCCTGATGGAGCTGTTGAGGGTGTGATGGTTTTCATTGATTCCTGGGAATACCCTGCTGACTTCTTAGTTCTCCAACTTAATACCAAGTTCAATAGTTATCCTCTCATACATGGAAGGCCATTGTTAGCCACTTATGATGCTTACATAATTTGAAGGGTTAGGAATATGACCATTAAAAATGTGCATTTGTCCAAACAATTGGTCTTGTACCCTCTTGCTCAACCATCTCTAGAGCATGACTTACCTTTATGGTTAGGAGAGGAGGAGGAATATGAAGTCTATTCTTCCCCAATATATACCCTAGATGCCACTATAGTAGGGGGGCAACCTGATGAACATGACCCGATTGAGAAAATCCTCCAAAATCAGCTCCCAACACCATGTCTCTTGAGGATTTAGCGAAGAAAGTTGAAGATAACTCTTGGACTAACTTCTACCTAGTTGAATCAAGTCCTAGTCATGTGAATATGATATAATTTGGCCCAGAAAGAACATTGAAAATCAACCCCTCTCTCTTTGTACATCAAGAAGAGGATTTATGTGACATGATAAGAAAACATTTGGATGCCTTTGCATGGAGTTACACGGAAATGAAGGGAGTGCACCCTTTGGTGTGTACTCACCACATTTACATCAAGGAAGGCTACAAGCTAGTGTGTCAACCTCAGAGGAGAATGAACCCAACCCTCAGGGAAATATTCAAAGAAGAATTGTATAAGTTGTTGGATGCAAGGTTGATTTACCCCATCTCAGATAGTGAGTGGGTATCTCCTCTGGTTCTGGTTCCAAAGAAAAATGGGAAGTGGAGGATCTGTGTGGACTACAGAGAGCTAAAAAAAGCCACAAAAAAGGACCATTTACCTCTACCTTTCATTGACCAGGTATTAGATGGTTTGGCAAGAAATAAGTTCTTCTCTTTCCTAGATGGATTGAGTGGTTACAATCAGATTTAGATCAGCTCAGAGGACCAAGATAAAATCATCTTCACCTATCCTTGGGGTACCTTTTCTTATAGGGTCCTTCCTTTTGGGTTATGCAATGCCCCTACCACTTCTCAGAGGGCGGTCCCGAGCATCTTTGCAGAGCTAGTCCATGGCTCTATGGAAACTTATATGGATGATTTCACCCCCTATGGGTGTGATTTCCTGGAGGCTTTCTCTAACTTGGGAAAATTATTAAATAAATGCATTAAAATGAAATTATCCCTTATTCCTAACAAGTGTGAGTTCTTGATGACTGCAGGGACTATTCTAGGTCACTCAATATCCTAAGAAGGACTGCAAGTGGACCCAAATAAGATATTTATCATAAAGAGGGTCCATACTCCTTAGAACCAAAGGGATGTCAGAAGCTTCTTAGGTTTATCTAGATACTATATGAGATTCATAAAAGACTTTAGCAATGTAGTCTCACCTCTGTTTGGACTATTGGCCAAGGACTTTGAATGTTTATGGTCAGAAAGCTACCAAGAGGCCCTAGAAACCCTAAAGGATAAGTTCACTACTGCACATATACTCTGAGGCCAAAATTGGGTTCTTCCTTTCCACATCCACGCTGATGCCTCTCACAAAGCTATAGGAGCATCTCTGGGCTAGATAGATGACAAACTACCTTATGCCATTTACTTCATCAACAAAAATCTGTCCAAGGCTGAATTGAACTACACTGTGACTGAAAAAGAGCTCCTAGTTGTTTTCCATTCCTTTAATAAGTTTAGACATTACATCACTGGTTACGAGACCTTTGTACATACTGACCATGCTTCTATTAAATATTTGATGAAGAAACCTAATATGAATCCTCGAATTATTATATGTTTGATTTTCTTACAACAATTTGATCTAACTATCATTGATAAGATTGGTAGAGAAAATGTGGTTGCAGATTTTTTGTCTAGATTGTATTTGCCTATAGGTGAGGAAGGAATGGTTGTTTACCAACAACCAGATGAGAATTTATTTTCCATTTCAGTTCTCTTTTTCTAGTTTTCTAACAGAGTCAACTACTTAGTAGTTGCACAGTTCGTTCCAAATTTTTCCTCCAAGGAAAAGAGTAGAAATATAAGGAAAAGGGCCCCATTGACTTGGACTAGGGGTGACCGCTTCAAGTTTGTCCCAAATCAAATTCTAAGAATATGTGTCAGGGAGGAGGAAGTTTTTGACATCCTTTAGGCCTATCATGATGGGCCTTTTGGAGGTCACTTTGTAGCCAAAATAACAACCTTCAAGCCACTACAAGCTGGCTACTATTGACCCACTCTCCACCAAGATGCAAGAAGATATACCAGCCAATGTGACTAGTGCAAAGAATGGGGAAAACTACTCCCAGGGATGAAATTCCTTTGCCACATAAAGTGACTTTTGAGCCATTTGAAAAGTGGGGCATGGATTTCATTGGGCCCATTGATCCTCCATCAGGATAGAAAAAGTACATCATTGTGTGCACTGAATACTTAACAAAGTGGGCTGAAACCAAGGTTGTCAAGGTACAAATAGTAGAGAAAGTAGTTAAGTTCTTGAGGGAGAATGTGTTTTAAAAGTTTGGATACCCTAGAGAGATATTCACTGATCAGGGCACTCAATTCACCTCGCACATGATTGAGAATCTGTGAAGCTAGCATAAGATCAAGCATAGGAAATCAACTCCTTACCACCCTCAAGCCAATGGACAAGTAGAAGTTACCAACAAAGCATCAGAAAGAATTATCACAAAGGTGGTGAGCAGCAACACAAAGGATTAGGCTGATAGACTAGTGGAGGCCACTTGGGCATACAATACAACTTGGAAGACAACCACTATCTTCACCCCTTATGATTTGGTCTATGGGAAGAAGGCTCTGCTCTCCATTGAATTTGAGTACAACACCTTAAGAATGGTAGTACAGATGGATTTGGATGTTACAAGGGAACAACAAGAGGGTCTTCTCTAGCTCAATGGATTAGATGAATTCAAGATGCATGCCCTCTTGCACACAAAGGTGACTCAAGTACAAAGAAAGGTTTGGCATGGCAAAAATATCAGAGACAAATTGTTTCAAGAAGGTGATTGGGCTCCAGTGTATGACTCTAGGTTCGATGATTTCAAAGGAAAGTTGATGACTAGATGGCTAGGCCCATATGTGATAGAAAAGTGCCATGACAATGGGGTTGTTTAGATAAGAACCAGTGATGAAGAAGGTATCCCCTTGTTTGTCAATGGATATAGATTGAAAGCCTACAAAAAGCCTCTGTGAAAAGATGAGTTCATCAATAGTATCAGTAGGGCAGTAATGGTGATTGAAGGAGTCTACACTTCCACCTCACCAAGTTCTTTAAGACTGTTGAATTTTTGGAAAAAAATGAAAAGAAAAAAAAAATAAGGGACCTAGGTGAAAACCTCCATGAGGCACCTAAGGCCCACTTTTGGGTTGAAAACCTCCTTGAGGCAGCCCAAGAGTGAAGAAATAGAAGAAAAATAAAAGACCCTTGGGTGAAAGTCTCCCTTGAGGCACCTAAAGCAGGAAAACAGGTTGGAAACCTCCTTCGAGGCGACCTAGTTGTCTTTCAAAAAAAAAAAAGAGCAAAAAAAAACACAAAAATTTAATGTCACGGACCTCAAACCTGCTCACTCATAACATTTTCTGGTTTTTACAGGTTTTCAAGAAAATAATGGGCACCAAGTTTAGAGGGCAACAATCCATGCAAAATCCTATTCTTCCTTCATTCATTTCATATATTCCATGACCTCCATGCCTCATGCATCCATACTCATCTCCAACCATCAAAAACCCAATTTTTAGGAAATTTTCTGACTTCAACGGGATTTCCTATAGTTACTACAGGAGTTTCCGATAGCACCACAAGAAGTCTTGAAAATCTACAGGAATGAAATCCCGGTTGATGAATCATAATGTAGACATGTTTTGGGTTGAAAAAAAGGCCATTGACCTCACAACATCTCAACCAACACCATTTCATGACCATGACACCCTATGCGTGCATCAATAAATCCACTTAGAAAACGGGGAAAATAAAGAAAAATATAAAAACAAAAGAGAAAAAAAGAGAGGTAAGAAAAGAACATTCCAAGGGCCATCCCATAAATAGCCTACCTCAACTACCACCCCATCTCCCCATTTCCAACCCTTCCACTCCTAGTTCAACACCTATTCATCCTCCAAGCAAAAGACAAACATTTTTTTTGAAAGAGGCAGCTACAAGATTTCCTGTAGTACTATAGGAAACCTTGTAGTAGCCTATATTGTAACAATTGAAGTCTCCAGGTTCCTCCTTCAACACCCATGCAGGGGAAGAATAGTAGCACACCTACAGGCACTATGGCACCTATCCAAATCTTAGTAGCAACAAAAGAGGCCAGCACCTGCACATCACAATAAGAAGACAACCTATAAGTAGAATAAAATCAACAAAACAAGAGCAGAAGAAAAGATGTACCTGAACCCGAAGCAGCATAGCAGAGCCACCCTCCAGCATGCATCAACAAAGAAAAGGAAGCCACAGGTATGGAACCTCATCTACACTCTCTCCTAAGTACGAATATGATAAAAAATGTAGGAATATGAAAAAGATAGTTTTCTAAGCTGAAGGTGGCTAGTTAACTTGGCCATCCTCAACTTGATAACAAAACGTTAAGTTCTAGTTAGCTGAACACAGGGCAAGGTCACATCAGAGGAAATAAATTAGAAAGGTGATCGAGTTACATTGTATAAGAGTGGGTGATGATTATGAGAAAGGGTTGCATGATCACTAATAGTAGGCCAATGGTCCAAAAGGAGAAATTACGTACCTAGCCAGCCAGCACATCACTCAAAAGAATCGACCATAAATAGAAATATTCCCTAACTTTCATTCAATACATCGTTCATTTCAATATTTTGAGAGATGGAACCACCTGGGGGAGCCATCAAAGGAGAAAGATAGTCTCGGCCATCCTATAGTGAGAACTTACAAGAAACGCAGGAAAACTACAGTAAACCATGATAATTATCAAAAATGCTATGAGGGGGTTCCTAGGGCCCAAATATTCAAGAATTATCCTCAATCAAGGCATTACAGTGAAAGGTAGGTGACCCATATCCTCTTTTTTTTCATTTTTAAAGAGGAAAGGAAAAGGAATTTCCATTTCTTTCTAGTAATTGCAGTGTGCATAGAGATAGATAGACTTGTGTGGAGGAATTGTGTGGAGATAAAGGGATAATTGTAATCATCACCCTCCTAAATCTAAACCCTCAGTCACCTGGGAAATATCTTAAGCTAAAGTGACCACACTTCATACAATTAGATTGACAGAGAGAGAAGATGACAAGAGGTTTCAATAGAGGAGAGCCCAATAGAAAAACTAGAATACTTCTCTATCCTATTGTGGTAGAGATATTTAGAAGGAATCAATGGTTGGAATTATTCAAGATACTTAGAGGATATGATGATGATTTAGCTAGGGAATTTGCGATGTCACTCACACCTCAAGCTAGATTCATTTCGACTATTGTAGTGAGATGATTGTAAGTAACAATTACCCCTGAAAGAATTAGTAGAATCACCACACTTCCTCTAGGTCTACAATGGAGAAAAGAGGATAAAGATAGCAACACTTATGCCAAGAATAACTTTTTATTGGAAGATGAGGAACCAATTGAGGACAAAAATGGGATTAGAAGTGAGAGCATTCCATATCCTTGGGATGAAGTAAGATATCACATTCTCAAGTATATTTCTTGTGACAGAAGGCTTAGTATAGTCTATGGTTACCAGTTTAGACTCCTCCATGAGTTGGGATTTGGAGCTATAACACCTCCTCATGGAAGACTTAGTGTGCCCTACTTTTTGTTGCAACCAATGATAGACATGAGCATCAAGGTATAGGAAGGAAAGCATCAGTAGTAGGCACATCATGGACTGATCAAGATAATATTAGAAGATGCCCTAAGCCAATTAAGAATCACTATTATGTGGTCCACATTTGTAGACATGGATAGAGAAGATGTAGTTCAAGAAGTTGAGTATGAAAGAGACCACTCTATAGTGGTGAGGAAGAGGAAGAAGAACCAGAAGAAGAGGAGGAAGATCCTGAAGAAGAGGAAGAAGATCTTGAAGAAGAGGAAGAAGAACATGAAGAAGGAGAAGAGGAACATGGAGAAGAAGAAGAAGAACCAGAGGAAAAAGAGGAGGCAGAGATAAATGAAACAGAGGAAGAGAAGGACAGTAGGGGATAAGCAAAAAAGGATTAGTCAAGCCCTAAAATACATAGCAAGGAAGGGGAGGAATCCCCAAAAGTGTCTCATGAACCCACATAGAAGGAGGCAGTTGTTGCCTTAACTGCCCTAAGCATACCTATAAAGTCCACATGAAAAAGGCAGAGGCAGACTCTCCTATACTTCAAAACAAGGAGGAGCATAAGGATAAAACAAGGGACCCCACAAAAACCTACCGAGACTCCTATAATCATTGAAGACTCATTAAGAGGATAAGAAATGCTAGTCTCCCCAGGAATGAAAGGTGAAGAGGGCACATCAAAACAGGCTTCCCTAAGGTCACCAATCCCCTATGTTAGGAGGCTTGTCACCAGGTCAACCTCAGCAAAGAAAATTAAAGAACCTTTGATCCCCTTTCAAAAAGGGAAAAGTCTCCTACAGGAAACACAGACAGTCCTACAAGAAACATAAACAGTCCTACATGAAACTCTATCAGCACTACAAGAAACATAGAAAAAGGAGAAGGAAGGACAGTAGGGAAAAAGGAAAATAAAGGAAGAAGCAACACTAGTGTAGGGGGAGACAGATACTCCAAACAAAGTAAAAGGAGAACCCCAAGAGCTGCAGGAACCTAGCCCACAACCCCATCTCAGTTCCTATTATAGATTCATTAAGGGAGGCAGAGTCATACCACAAATTTTTTCCATCCCTCTATTCTTTGAACTTGAAAATGAGAGAGAAAGGACACATCGTTGCATGGAAATTTCTAAATCAAAGAGTGTAGAGGATGTGGACCATATAGAAGAGAAGCTACTAGAGATGGGAAGAGAGTTGAGTGAGATATGAGACAGGGAAAGAGTGATGAAATCTCAACTAGAGGTTGAGAACACATGGCTAAGGAGGAAAGTATAGGAAAAAGAGAGCCAATTGGCCACTATGGCAACTCTCTCTATGGAGGCACTCCAGTGTAGGATGTGAGCAAAATCATATGCCTTATACCACAAAGAACAATGGTTGCAGTTTTAGATAAAGACCCTAGCATAACGAGGGACTATGCCTTTCCAAGAATATAGGAAATTCATTGATCTATGTGACCAAAGAACCCTGGAGGATAGGGCCAAGATATTTTAATTTTACTTACATAACTTTGCCTTAACAAACTTGAATGTGTGGGACCCCAATCCAAAGTTGGGGGACTTACAACTGATGGCCTTGGCATCGTGGATGAGTCATGAGGGCTAACAAAGTAAAAAGAGTGTTGGAAAGAGAAGAAATAGAGCCCCTTTACTTCAGAGCAGAATAGATGAATTTCATGGCTATCATTAGCACCCATAAACTCATTACCAATGACACCCATCTTGCACCAATATACCTAGCTACACAAGAGCAATAATTCACTCATTTTGAGGACACTTTGAGATTGCTAGGGGATGAAATCCAGCAAGCATGCCAAAGGAGATGGGGCACCTTACTATAAAACCTAAAGATCGAGGAGTATAATTCCCCTGAAAGAATGAGGGATGCAGTAGAGAGGACCCCACTATATAAGAAGGCACTGCAGAGACTCAAAATCAACTTGATTGGCTTGAAAATCAGTTCATCATTGCGCTTGGGCATGATAGAAGGAAGAAAGGAAGAAGAAGAAAGAAAGAAGTGAGAGTAAATAGAGAAGCATGAAGGATTTTATTAACAAGAGTAGGATACAACAACAAAAGCCTGGAATGTCAAAGAAGCCACTAGAGCAATGAAATACATGGACATAGATTGAGTTTCTCAAAGGATTAGCAACACTTACAGTAGGGGGTGATGATGAGGCTTATCAATGGGTAAATTATATGGACCTTAATGCCACTCTCTAGCTTATTAAAATCAACTCTTCTTCCATCCTTTACATGTTTTGTTATATTTTTCATAGTGACAAGGGTAAATATGAGATGTTAAGTCTTCTGGTATAATGTGCATTAATTGAAGGATTTGGAGCAATTTTGGCTAATCAAAGTGTAGGAAGTCAAAGTAGACAAGAAAGAGGTATTTTAGGAGGTTCGATCTCCCTCCTTAACTCCTCACTCACTCGAAGATTCCTCCACCAGATCTCATCAGCTCAGAGTTAAAGCAGCCAATCCATTGAGGTCATTAGCAGCTAAGCCAGTGATAGTTGAAGACAACTTGATCTTGAGTTGGGAACTAAGCCTTCCTAAATTTAAGGAAGTTGTTTGTAGTTTAAGTTGTATAAATAAGAAGGCTTAGAGCCTCAATAGGATTCAACTTTTTTTGTTGTAGCCAAGAGGCATTTTCTAGCTAAGACATTGTGACTAATGACTCTTATGTATTTTTTATATTTTAATGAAATGCGAAGCTTTCCCTTGATCCAGCATTGAGTTGACTCAGAGGGCTGAAGCTCTTGGGTTAGAGCCCAACCGTAGTAGCAGAGGTTCCTCTTTCTATACTTGTATGCTTAGATTACATTCACAGTTAGTTGTTGAAGTGATTTTGGTTTTGTTAATCTGTGAGTATTTGGATGATTAATTAGTTTGCTTCCATTTGTGGATAGATAGATCAGTGGTATCACAGTGACAATAAACACTTCAGAAAATATTGTGATAGTGGCTTTCACCTCATCTCCCTTATGGGATCATGATTTGAGGGTTCCATTCACACAACCAAAAAATATATTTCTTGTTTGATTACTGCATAATCTAGGGTTTCTTGTTGAATAGATCACTGTCTCTAAATTTCTTAGAAGTATTTGCAATTTTCATTTTGAACTATTGAGTTTGCTATGGTTTAAAAGAATTTCCATTCATAAACTTAGCCATTAGCTATTAATAACTATGTTTTCCTCCATTCAACTCATCTTTTCCATGTAGAGATGAATTTGTGCATAAATGAAGAAAAGAGTGTATGTTGTTGTAGGAGCTTCTAATTTACAGGGATACCTCATCTCATTTGCCTCATCCAAGTCTTCTCCAATTATTCTTCCAAGTTCCACCAAACCCTAATCCGAATTCTTGTTTTGTAAGAAAAGTGGTAACTTCCATTGAGAAAATCCAACCATCTTGAAGCATTTGACTAAGCATTGGATAGTTTGCATCTCCTCTATGCCTTATTTCCCCATCAAACACCTTTCCCACACTTAATTATACCTTTCTTACCATATTCTAATATTTCGTCCTGTTCTTGGAAATAATACTGGGGGGGGGGGGTGAATCAGTATTATCATATCAATAATTTAATTTTCATATTGATTTGTATATGCTACTTCAGTTCAATGAACTAGCGTGTATACATGACTGTAATTAATGCAACCAGCATATATGCAAAGATCTTTTGATATACCCAAATTATCATGTATTGAAATTTAATCAGTATATAAGGAATTCATTAGATAATGCAATAAAAACAGATTAAAGCATCACACATAAGCAACACACATGAACACCAAGATATAAGGTGGAAACCCAATGTGGGTGAAAACCACCTGTTGCAATTGTCTCTATCTTATTTTAATAAGAAAATTCTGTTTATAGTTTTTGCACTGGTGCAGTCTTATACCAGTATATAGGCTTCTACCTGTAGAAAGATACAACCTTCTCTTCTTCTCCAGCTTCTACTGGAAGGGAGCTACAACCCCCTAGCTCTTGTACTAGACGATGTGTTTACTAGTACGTTGGTGCTAACCTACAGAAGGCTATGACCTTCTCCTTTTTCTTCCAGGGACCAAGTTTCATAAATTTTCAGACTGGATCCATCAACAACATCATATCAAATATATCTACATCAATCAATCACCTTTTGAACTAACCGCAACCAAATCATTCAATCACTTTGACAACTCATCAATTTGATCATTCAGAATACTGTCACCAGAATACAGTAACCAAAACCCAAGCCAGAACCTAGAACACTACAATAGTAAACAAAAGCAACTAAAAAATATTTTATAAGGTATACAATACTTCCATGTGTCAAACCTGTGTGCATATGCGCTTTCCTCAAAGAAAACCAACGTATAGATATGCAAATCAAATTTATGGTGTATACGCTGCTTTGATATGCAGAACCAGCATGTATATGCTTCTTTTCTAAAGTGAACCTGCATACAAATTTGTAAATGATGATTTAAACATTACAATATTCTAGACTTCAGCCATACCTAGATCATCATATTTGCAGACTACAACATGCACCAGTTATTCAGATACATGATCAAATCACATAAAGATAATTCACTTCAAGCCTTGAGATCCTGATACATCATTAGATCTTATCTTTCATCAAAAGCTAAGGTTCCTCCTTGGTTCAGATCCAACAATGCACCATAACCCAATAACCTACATACTAGATCTCACACTTCATCAAATATTCAATGCTTGTGTAGTTTGGCCTAATGATCTTCTCCTCCATTTATATTTTTAGGCCTTTCTCAATACCATGGACCAAAACCACTTAGGACCAATACCTTGGACCAAATACCTAGGGTCAATACCTCAAACTAGATACCTTGGACCAATACCATGGATCAAATACTTTGGACCAAAAATTTAGTTTTCCAAGGTATACGCGCTTTTCCTTCTGTGAAAGTCCATGTGTATGTATACACGAGTTGTATACAGTGAACCTACATGTATACTCAGCTTGGTCAATGGTGAACCTACGTATACCTCTCTTTCTTCATTCTGTTAAGACTAATATGTCATTCTTTGATGTTTACCTGCTACACTGTGATATTTCATTTGAGTGAGTTGCCTTCTGAATTGATTCCTTGAAGTTGCCCTACATTTCATCACATTTATAAACTCTATTATCATGCATTCTGTCACATCTGATATCTCTTCTATAGATTCATCTAGTTACCATATACAAGTGAAATGTTCTGTTATAAGTGGGTTGCCATCAAGTACAACACATACATCAGAATGCCAACAATCTCTCCCTTTGGACTTGATGGCAACAACAACCACACCAAGTCACTCTTCCCCTTTAACATCAAGGGAAAAGGGTCATGTTCCCCCTGAGTGCATGCTGAAATATCTGATATGCTTAGGTGTGCTATTTGAGCTCCCATGATCGAGACCATGCTCCCCCTGAGCATAAGCAAAGTCTACAAAAAGATGTTCTAAAAGAAGAACATGACTCTATACATACATCACAAATGACCTTCCTATCACCAATGAATCATACGTATATCCATCTCCCAACCAAGTGGGGATATAAAATTGTTTATACATGTCAAGACACAAACATTATAGCATCCATCTCATGCATAGTGGGGTTACAAATTAGGTATTTTCATGACCTTTACATTAAAATATGTACATGACTTATATAATAGAGACCAAATATCTTAAACAAGACCATGATAGTCATCAACAACTATCATATGATCTGCACCATCAGCAACATCTGTCAATCAACATCCATACCAGCTTCCTATATATGTCCATCATTAGCTCCCAAACTATCATCATCCATGCTCTCCCCTTGAACCTATTCCACTTGTTCACTGTCAGATCTGACAATTGCATATGTCAGTAAGAGATATCAAAGCATCATAATCAATCAAATACACATCAAGTTATCAACAAATTTATGAGAACCAATATATTTCCACATGTTATCAATAGAGTGAAACCATCATCAAACAAAGCTGATAATTGATAGAACTATGGTAGACCACTTTTTGTTTTGTCTGGCCCACTTCGTTTCCTTCAAACCAACATATACGTGACTATGCCCACAAAAACCCACATATGTACACAACTACGCTTTATGAAACTCGCGTACCACCACCTTTCTTTGAAGAAAATAGGATTTAATAGTAGGATGATGTAGCAACTACTCCCATCTTTTGTCTAAGATATTCAAATGTCTCTCTGGGCAGTGGTTTAGTAAATATATCAGTAACCTATTCTTTGGAGGGAACATACTCCAGTTTGACCTTTTGTTTAAGCACTTGTTCATGTAGAAAATGAAATTTGATGGGTATGTGCTTGGTCTTGGAGTGCATGACTAGATTCATTGAAATACTGATGGCACTTGTATTATCACATAGAATGGAGATGGGTGGAGTACATGTGATCTAAATGTCTTGCAAGGTTTGCATCATCTAAAGTAGTTGTGTGCAGCAAGATGCAACAACCACGTATTCTACTTCAGTTGTAGATAATGCAATTGAACTTTGTTTCTTGCTGAACCAAGACACTAATCTAGAACCCATATAGAATGCACCACCACTAGTGCCTTTTCTGTCATCAACACTTCCTGCCTAATCTATATTTGTATATGCATGAAGTGTAAGATCTGTATCTCTAGGATACCATAAACCAAAGTTCTGTGTTCCTTGAAGATATTTGAAAATCCTTTTGACTGCCTGAAGATGTGTTTCCTTAGGATTTTCTTGGAATGTTCCAACTATACCCATTTCATGCATGATGTTCGGTTGGGTACCTGTTAGATAAAGTAGACTGCCAATCATGGATTTGTAAGTTGGTTGATGTACTAATGCTTATTCATCATTTGAGATAATACTGCATCCTGTTACTATTGGGGTACATACTGGTTTAGAATCTTCCATGCCATATTTTTTCAGGATCTGTTTGAGATATTTGGTTTGTGAGAGAAAAACACCATCTTTATTCTACTGAACTTGTATATCAAGAAAGTAGGTGAGCTCACCAAGCAAGGACATTTCAAATTCTTGCTGCATTACTGAGGAAAAATTTTGACTCATGGATTCTTCATTGCTACCAAAAATGATATCATCAACATACACAACAATTATTAGCAATTTATCAGTGTCCATCTTTATATATAGATTTCTATCTGCTGACACCTTTGAAAAACCTTGTTGGTGGAGATATTTGTTAAGACAATAATACCATGCTCTTAGAGCCTGTTTTAGACCATAGAGAGATTTTCTGAGTTTGCATACAAGTTTTGCATCATTTCCAAGAATCAATCCTTCTGGTTGTTCAATATAGACTTATTCTTCTCAGTCTCCATTAAGAAAGGAAGATTTTACATCCATTTGGTATACTTTGAATTTCTGAAAACTAGAAAGAGCAAGAAACATTCTTATGGCTTCAAGTCTAGCAAAAGGTGCAAAATTTTCTTCAAAATCTATACCTTCCTGTTGAGCATATCCTTTGCAAACAAGTCTGGCCTTATTTCTAATAACCTCTTTATTTTCGTTCAGCTTGCTTTTGAATATCCATTTAGTTCCTATGATATTCTTATCAGGAGGTCTAGGAACTAATTCCCAAGTATTATTCTTTTCAATTTTCTCAAGTTATTCATTCATGGCCTTGACCCAACATTCATCTCTACATGCTTCGTTCACATCTTGAGGTTCGGTGGAAGATAGTAATGCTAGATAGCTTGAGGTTTCGGCAATAGCTCTCCTTGTCTGCACACCTACCCCTTTTTCCCCCAAAATTTTGAGTTTCTGGATGATTTTTCTGAACATACCTAGACAGAGTCTTTTCTTCTATCGTTATCTCTTCGTCTAGTGCTTCATTGGTTTCTTCTTTAGAATTAGTGTGATTTGATGTGGGAAAATGATCCTCATCCTCTTCATTGTCATGATCTTCGTTTTTTATCTGTTTTTGATTTTTGCATGCTTCATCAACTACAACATCAAAACTTTCAATAATTTTCCCAAGTCTTTTGTTATAACATTTATATCCTTTACTTTAGGAAGAGTAACCAAGAAGAATACCTTCATCTACTCTAGGTTCAAAGTTACTAAGTTTTTCATCAATCCTTTTGCTGTAACATTTTCTTCCAAAAACTTTGAAGTATTTTACCGTAGGAGTTTTACCATACCAAAGTTCATGTGGAGTTTAAGTGCTGTTTACATGAACATTTGCTTGGTTGATAATAGTGACGACGGAGAATGCAACTTCACCCCAGAAGGTTGCAAGGAGTTCCAGATTCATCTAGCATAGCATGAGCCATTTGTTGAACAATTCTTTTCATCCTTTCTACCACTCTATTTTTCTGAGGAGTCCTTGCAGTGGAGAATTGCCTTTTTATTCCATGTTGTTCACAGAAGTCAAAAAATTCATCCGAGGTAAAATCCCCTCCTCGATCAGATCTGAGGCATTTGATTTTGTGATCTGATTCATTTCCAACCAAAGCTTTGAAGGCTTTGAAATTTTCAAATGCTTCATCTTTATGCTTTAGAAGACCTATCCAACACATTCTGGAAAAATCATTAATGAACAATATAAAGTATTCTTCTCCACGAGGTGACTTTTTCGTTGATGTTCCACATAAATCAGTATGAACAAGTTCAAGAGGCTTACTAGCTAATCCTTCCTTTTCGATGAATTGAGATTTGGTTTGCTTACCGAATTAACATGATTTGCATATAGTATTTTCAGGAATGTTGATACCTGTAAGATCTCAAACAGCCTGGAATCTGTACTCTTTTCTTATTTGAGAAAAGCTTAGATGTCCCAATCTTCTGTGCCATAGCCAGTTTTCATAATTTTTGCTTAGATAACACTATTGTTGTTCTCTCTTGAGTATTTATAGGTTGTTTGGAGTTCTTGTACCTTTAATCATAGTTTCTCCTGTATCAATCTCATGAACAACACATCCATTTGATCAAAACACTACTTCATTTCCTTGATCACACATTTGACTCACACTCAACAGGTTACGTTTTAAGCCATCAACATACACAACATTTCTAGCTTTAACTTTTTCTTTCAAGAAAACAGAGCCTTTACCTTTTATGACAACAGGAGTGTTGTTTCCAAACGAGACACTCTTTTCCTTTTCTAAGGCATTATAATAGTGTAGTTTTTCTCTGTCGCTTATCATGTGTTTTGAGCATCCACTGTCAATGTACCACTGGTTTTCTTGTCCTTCTACATACAGGGATATACCACATCTTTCTATTTGTGGTTCTTTCTTTCTCCATATTTTGGGATTTAATGGAGTTTTCTCCTTCTGAGATATTTGCCAAAATTTTCTCCTGCATTCAGATTCTTCATGGCCAAAGTTGTCACAGATTGAGCATTTTGTTTCATTTTCAAGAAGAGAAAAGTTATTATAGGAACTTTTCTTGATACCTGTCACGTTCCTTTTATTTCTTGCTTCTCTAGTCATGATGGTTTTGTAAGAAACACATTGAGTGGCTTTGTGTCCAAAATTATGACATGAGAAACATTGACCATTAAAGAAGTTCCTGCGATTATCGAATCTACTCACCTGGTGATTGTAGTTTCCATTGATATTCATCTTTTAAGAAAATTGAGTACGATTTACCTGAGGTTGGTTGTGGCTTCTGTTCATCCTTGAAGTAAATTGAGCCTGGTTTACCTGGTGATCTACTCTATGCCTTTGCTGATGATTGTTAAACTATTCACTGCTCTTTGCTGCATCAAGATAGATTTTAGTGGAGGTTGACGACTTCTATGATTGAGATGCTTCTTTAGTATATCCAAGACCTGTTTTTATCAGAGGAGAACGCTGCACTTTGATAATTTCATTTAAGGTTTCTGTTCCTTTCGCAAATCTAAGATTTAGAGCTTTTGTTTTCTCAAGATCGTTTCTTAGACCCACAATTTCACATTCTAGTTTTTCATTGTGTTTTTCTCTTTTAGCAAGTTGGTATGTCAAGGTATCTATAATCATATTCTTTTCTTCTAAACATATTTTATGTTTAGATATTTCTTCATAAAGGTCATCTTCATCTAAAGCACCCAAAAAATCATCATCTTCATAAGCCATCAGAAGTCTATAGTCATTACTACTTTCATCATCATCACTATTTGATAAACCATCGCTATCTTCATGAGTATAGTAGCTATTTTTACTTACACTTTGTTTTCTATTCCATTTTGAAGATTCCTTCCCTTTATCATATTTATCTTTATGAGGACATTTGGTGGCATAATGACCAACTCTACCATAGGCAAAACATTTGAAAGGTAGTTTACCTTTGAATCTTCCGGAACCCCGTTGGAGGTTCTTGACAAACTTTGCTTCTTCTTCTTCTTCTGAAATATGTCCTGATTCATTGAGTTCTTCTTTTCCTTTTGCTAAAGCTTTAAATGCAGCTTCTCTCATATCTATTGGACCTCCTTTTCTCATCTCAAAGGCAGTTAAGATTCCTTGAAGCTGTGTCATAGTAATAGTTTGTAGATACTGCTTTTCTTCTATGGCATATACTTTTGATTCAAATTTAGCAGGCAAGGATCTTAAAACTTTTTAAACTAAGGTAACTTCCTTTATCTCTTCACCCGAATTCTTCATGCAATTAACAACCTCATCTATATGTAAGAAGTAAATACCTATACTTTCATCATTTTGCATCTTGAGAGTTTCATATTGAATTCTGAGAGTTTGCAGTTTAGCACATTTTACTTGAGAGTCTCCTTTGTAGCTTAGAACGATTTTGTCCCATATTTCTTTGGCATATTTGAGCTTCATAACTTTTACAAAATCTGATTGTGACAGACTTCCCAATAATGTATTGATAGCCTTGGTATTGGTTTCATATTGCTTTTTACCTGTCGTATCTGTAGGAATTGCTTATGGAAATGCATATCCTCCTTCCACGATTTCTCAGACATCTATTCGAAGTGATTGAAGATAGGTTGTGGTTCTTACCTTCCAATAAACAAAGTTGCTCCCATAAAAGATTGGCGGTCTCATGGATCCCTCACTTTCTTGATTACTCATGATGATGGATCTTCCTTCAAGCGATCAAGCTTCTTCTGAAGGACATGCTCTGATACCAATTGTTGGAAATAATAGTTAGAGGGGGGGTGAATCAGTATTATCAGATCAATAATTTAATTTCAAAATTGATTTGTATACACTACTTCAGTTCAGTGAACTAGTGTGTATACGCGACTGTACTTAATGCAACTAGCATATATGCAGAGATCTTTTGATTTACCCAAATTATCATGTATTGAACTTTAATCAGTATATCAGGAATTCATTAGACAGTGCAGTAAAAACAGATTAAAGCATCACACATAAGCAACACACATGAACACCAAGATATAAGGTGGAAACCCAATGTGGGTGAAAACCACCTACTGCAATCGTCTTTGTCTTCTTTTAATAAGAAAATTCTGTTTACAGTTTTTGTACTGGTGCAGTCTTGTACTAGTACGCAAGCTTCTACTTACAGAAGGCTACAACCTGCTCTCATTCTCCAGCTTCTACTCAAAGGGAGATCCAACCCCCTAGCTCTTGTACTAGCCGATGTGTATACTAGTACATAGGCGCCAACCTACAGAAGGCTACGACCTTCTCCTTTTTCTTCTGGGGACCAAGTTTCATAAATTTTTAGACTGCATCCATCAACAACATCATATCAAATATATCTACATCAATCAATCTCCTTTTGAACCAACCGCAACTGAATCATTCAATCACTTTGACAACCCATCAATTTGATTATTCAGAATACTATCACCAAAATACAGTAACCAGAACCCAAGCCAGAACCTAGAACACTGCAACAACAAATAGAAGAAACTAAAACATATTTTATAAGGTATACACTACTTCCATGTGTCGAACCTGCGTACATACACACTTTCCTCAAAGTGAACCAGCGTAAAAATATGCAAATCAAATTTATGATGTATACACTGCTTTGATATGCAGAACTAATGTGTATACACTTCTTTTCTAAAGTGAACCTGCGTACATATCTGTAAATGGTGATTTAACATTACAACTATTCTAGACTTAAGTCATACCCAGATCATCATATTTACAGACCAAAACATGCACCAGTTATTCAGATACATGATCAAATCACATAAAGAGAATTCACTTCAAGCCTTGAGATCCTAATACATCATTAAATCTTATCTTTCATCAAATGCTAAGGTTCCTTGTTGGTTCAAATCCAGCAATGCACCATAACCCAATACCCTGCATACCAGATCTCATACTTCATCAGATATTCAATGCTTGTGTATTTTGGCCTAATGATATTCTCCTCCTTTTATAGTTTTAGGCCTTTCTCAATACCATGGACCAAAACCACTTAGGGCCAATACCTTAGACCAAATACCTAGGGTCAATACCTCGAATTAGATACCTTGGACCAATACCATGGATCAAATACTTTGACCAAAAATTTATTTTTTCAAGGTATATGCACTTTTCCTTCTGTGAAAGTGTGTGTGTACATATACACAACTTGTATACAGTGAACTTGCATGTATATGCAGCTTGGTCAATGGTGAACCTATGTATACCTCTCTTTCTTCATTCTGTGAAGACTGATCTGTCAATCTTTGTTGTTTACCTGCTATACTGTGATCTTTCATCTGAGTGAGTTGCCTTCTAAACTGATTCCTTGAAGTTTCCCTGCATTTCATCACATCTTTAAACTCTACTGTCATGCATTTTGTCACATCTGATATCTCTTCTATAGATTCATCTCGTTACCATATACAAGTGATATGTTCTGCTATAAGTGGGTTTCCATCAAGTATAACACATACATCATAATGCTAACACCTATTTCCTGTAATAAAAGAGGGAATCCTGTAGTAGAACTAGAACAACCTATAGTACTACAAGAAACCCTCTAACAGCTTGTTTTAAGCCCAAATTGAGCAGAAATGGTCATCTGAGCTTAGGTTAGGCCTCCACTTGGCTTCCGTACCCTTGAAACTATTCCATACCTTTTCCTCCATACATGTCTCCCTTGCCAAAGAACAAGTTGGAAATTTGCATTTGCATTCATAAAATTAAAAGATCAAAAAGGTTTTTTCTGCAATTTCTAAGTTAGCCCATGCATGCAACAGCCATAATAGTTCTTAGATAAAATTCAATGCTCAGTTAGTCTAGGTCACTAAATGTTATAAACAACGTTGAGTTAGGTTTATTTTGCAAACAAAATGTGTAGATGTTTAGCTAGATGATTTCATGTCGCTTTATAGCACCTTCCAATTCAGTCTTTCATTTCCTAGAATAGGCAGCATTCCCTTTTCACATTAAGGATAATTTTCCCTTTTCCATTTTGTTATCTATGATAACCCTAGAAAAAAAATTAGTTTGATTGGTCATTATAGATAGGGTTTTTATTTTTAGGTTCATGGGAGACCTATCATAAGATCCATTTAATGTTTGATAGGGTCATCATAAAAAGAAAAGGTCATAATTCCATCTATCTTGTTGGGATAAGGTCCCTAGGGTCAAGTTTTGACAGTTTTGTAATAAATTTTGTAAGAGAATATAAAGTCTCTACGAAATGAGGAAGAGGAGTGTGAAGCTAAGATTCAAAGGAGCATTAGTCCCTTGTATGGGTAGGTGATAGGTCGGTTTTGAGACTCACCCATGGGCCGCGGGCCATGGTATTGTAATGAAAATGCTATATATAGTTGAGTCATTGAGAGTCTAAGCACCGAATTGTTGATAGAGAACCATTGTAAGGGTAAGGTGCTGAGGTAAGAAAATTTTGTTCCCTGTACTTATGTAAAAGGGTAAGTCTCCTACAGTTGCGTCTGTGAAGACCTCGGTAAGTCTACAACTGAGTGCGTGGGCTGCTGTAGCTATGTGCATAGGGAGGAAAGAGTTTGTAATTGAATTTTAAATCTAATAAAGACTGTTTTGGATCAAATCTATTGCATTTGTGCTTTGTTATTATTCCTGTTTAATTTTATGCATGTTTGCTCAATGATCTAATTTATATGACTTGATGTTTTATTTCTGCACGAAAAGGATATATATGTCATGTTTATGCATGATAAGAGTAATTAACTACTTGTACGAACTATTAGATAGATATGTAGGAGTTAACTTATTAGAAGTGTAGGTCTGTGTGAAGGTAGATCTAAGGTATAAAGGTTGCAAAATACCCAATTTATTGCATGAAAGTTATAATTATATCTCTTTTATGCCTATTAAGTACAACTGAACACCCTCGTGGAGGTTTAAATGTCGTCTTAATAAAGTTTCATAAGTTGACAATCGGAAGGGATAGATCTGCACGAAGGCAGATCTAAGATATAGATCCTTAGGAAGACCATCACACAGGCCTCTGGATGAAAAAACATGGTTATAACATCCCTCAATACTGCTTCGGGTGAGATTGCAACCTGCATTATACAGGTTGCTACCAAAAGGACCAGCAATTAGGGTTTTATTGGTTGGTGTGAATAGTTTTGAACCTGGGTCAGGCCCTTGTAAGGCAAAAAATGGTTCTGTTTCTGA
Organism: Pinus taeda; assembly: GCA_000404065.3. Lineage (NCBI taxonomy): Eukaryota > Viridiplantae > Streptophyta > Pinopsida > Pinales > Pinaceae > Pinus > Pinus taeda. Next base: position 76,595 of record APFE031326768.1, on the reverse strand, counting down.
GATCGGCATCAATTTGAGGAATTGATGTCTAATAAGTGGTTCCCTACCAAAAAGGAAATTGATAAGTGGCTCTATCGCAAGGAACACATGTTTTCAGCTCAGGAGAACTGAAATCCACAGTTATCCAAGGAACAGTGGTTGAGTAGATACCTATACTCAGACGAAAGTGGGAATTTTTATGTTTCTTCCCTAACGAATTGCACAAGTGGTTGTCTAGATTGGCAGACAGTTAGGGTACATGGAGACTTGACGGCCTTATTTTGTGGACTCCAGAGCTAGTGAGGTGCTTGGAAACTTTAGGAAACACCATCACGTGGGTCGTTGAGCACTAGATTGACCAAACACTTGGAGAATTTGTGACTAATTTCACGATTGACACAACTGTCAGTTACAGTGAAGCAAAGTGCAATCTATTCAAGGGACCACGAGGTAAGTACTTAATCTTTGAAAACTTGGATTAATATTTTGTTATGTGAAAAATGGGTTATGTCATTACGTTAATGTTTGGAACTACGTGAAGTGGAAAAGCCTTCAGACGGAACAAATAATTAGGCTTTGAGTATAGTCCATTGATCGGTCCTCGTTGAGCGATGAAGAAGGAACAGTCCTAAGTACACCCTGGAGTGTAGTATAGTTGATTAGATAGGATATCCCACAAATACCTTGTCCATCCACTCCATCTCCACCTCCACCTCCATTGCATACACCTTCACCTTCAGCTCCACCTCCACCTCCACCATTCAACATGGAAAACTCAATGAAGATTTCGATTTTTAAAGGGGTGGAAAGCGAAGACCCCGAACAGTTCTGGTTTTTTGCAAGCACTATGTGGACAACACAACCGATTATAGATGATAACATCAAGAAAGCATAGCTGTTCATGTCCTTAGAAGCCCTAGCATTGACATGGTACATCAAGTATTGTACTGATAACACCAACGCGACATTGGTAGAAACCCAGTAGGCGTTGAATAAAGAGTTTAGAAATCCTAGGTTAGAGGCATAGTCATTAAATAAGTTAAAAGAAATTCGAAAAAATTTAATTGATTCATCCTAGTATTTCGATCAGAGGTTGAAATGCCTGATCAAGCAGGCCACTATGGTGATTACAAATTCCTTGCATTGTGACTAGTATATCGCATCGCTCTTACGACACATAAGATTTTCACTGCCACAGCAAAAGATAACAATGCAAGAAGAGGTGGTAGATATCACAATGACATTGGAAGCCTCACCAATACATGATACAAACATTGGAGTACAATAGATTCACTTGCATATGGAAAGTCTGCATTTGGAGTTACAGAGCTTGAAGAAGGGAAAGGAATCCTAGCCTAAGGTGTGCGTTGAAGTTTGGTGCTTGAAATTCAAGGGCTATGGTCATGATAAGGACCACTATCCAATTTATCATAATTATCTTATTGGGGGGGCGGGGGGGGCGGGGGGGGCGAACTGTCCCCTTGAAGCCAGAAAATACCACTGGGTCGAGTGTAGGAGCTGTGCCATGGTGTGCTATATGTTAGGTTATGGGACAGCATGTGATGGACAATTTCCATCTACTCCAAAAGTTTGTACAGACCCCACAACAGTTGTTTTGTAATTTCTGCAAGTTTGTAGGCCATGATGAGCACCATTGTCAAAGTTATGAAATCATGATGGATAGGACCCTTGCCTACCGTAGCCAGAAAATCGACTACAAGATCAGGGCGTGGGTGCAACATGTGGAGGATTTCAAGTCCGTGGAAGAGGAAGAGGAGGACGGGCTAGCAGAGGTCATGGAAAAGTGATCTGTTATAACTGCAGTGAAGCTAGACATTTCGCACATGACTTTCTGAACCCTACACGTCCATCATGTCAATATTGTAGACAGTTTGACCATGTGATACAATATTGCCTAATCCTTATAGCAAATATGCAAACTTAGCAGACTACACAGAACAATCATATGATGAGGGCGGAGCCTTGCGAAGAAGATCATAGTGTAAATATAGTGACAAGAAGTGGTATGGCCATAGGAGAAGACAAGGGAAAGTAGCCTAAGGTTGAAGGTTGGGTGCATAATGGTACCGAGAAAGAAGTAGAATTTGACCTTAATAAAGCTAAAGATACCTTAATGGAAGCAAAGAAGAGCTTTGCTAAGGCCTCCACCTCAGGGAGTCAAGAGAAACTGACAGAAACTAGTATGACACAGGAGGTATATCCTTCATTGTTAGCCACTTTTCTAAAGACTTGTATGAAGTTGTTGCGTGATAAGGAGGCAATAGAAGGACTACAAGAGCTAATAGAAAACTGTGCGGGTAAGATTAAGCTTCTTTCAGAACAACACACTGTAAGGAAGCTAGGTAAGCATAAGAAGTGGACGGGGTGTGAGATGAGGCTAACTGCACAGATAGGAGAGTATGAAATTGACCAAGTAATATTGGATCTATGGTCAAATGCAAATGTGATGCCTAAAGAAACATGGGAAAGGATGGGGAGACTTGCACTACAATGGTCTCCTATAGAGCTATGCATGGCCAATCAACAGAAGATTATTCCAATGGGGCAATTATATGGTGTGACGGTAGATATTGAAGGAGCAAGTGCTCTGGTAGATTTTGAATTAATACAGATAGTAGATGATACAAATTCGTATCCTGTGCTACTAGGAATTGATTGGGATTTTGACATGGATGCGGTAATCAATTTTAAGAAGTGGAAGATGACTTTTTCAAGGAAGGCACTCTGGGTTGTAGTGTCGCTAGACCCTATTGAGGGAGAATGCTATACTGAACGTGTTCATGACTTTGTGGAGGATGATCATGATCTGGATCAGATATACAAAATCACAGTGCACAAAAAAGATTAGATCAATCCTACGGTCGATGAATGAATTGTGTGGGACAGGGATAGTTCTTGTACCTCAGACTCAGATGAAGCGCTCGAGCACTGGCAGAATCAGTTGCATGAAGTATCTACACTCCGATGCAATAGATGACCAAATCACTGTGGCGTGTCTCAACTGAAGTAAGAAAGCTTCCACATTATGATGGTTTGACTGATGTTGATCTGTTTTTAGATGAATTTGAAAGGGAAGTTCCTGAAGAACATCGCTTCCAAGTGCTTCAATTGGCACTGCGCGCTATGCCTACCCATTGGTGAGGTACGCACAAGGAGAACCTTGCTGGTTGGAAGGAATATAGAAGGATGATGAAATTAAGTTTTGGATATGCTAATACTAGGATGACTGGGAAGGATGATCCTTATGAGAATTTGGCACAGTGTACTAGAGCTTGGGGAATGGAATAACAACTAGAATGGGTGCACATCTTCTGTCATACCTTAGAGACAATCTAAATGAACTAGTATTTGGAAACATAGCTTCGCCATGGGATAGATGAATGGGACATCTTAAGAGAAATTTTTTTGCTGATGTTCAACTTTAAGGATGGGTTCGTATGTATAGACGACACGCTTTAGGAGATAAATTCCTCTATCTTTAAGACACTTAAGGAACCGGTAGAATGGACTCAGCCAGATTGGAGTACATAGTTGCGCCATGCACTGGAATGTTATAATGTGATTGTTGAGGAGGAAGAAAAATATCCACGAAATATTAACATTCTATAATCAGAGGGATGGCGTGAAGGTGAGGGACCTCAGGCAGAGAACCCTGATGTAACAGAACCATTAAAAAATCAGCAAGTAAATATTGGGTCTGACGCAGAGCCTAAGTTCATGAAGATAGGGGATTATTGGGACAAAGATACAATCAATGAGGTAGCTGAATTGTTGCGTGAATACCAGGATCTATTCCCAAAAAAGTTTTTATATATAAAGGGTATTGTAGGAGATTTGGGCATTATGAAAATTACTTTGAAATCTCATGTGAAGCCTGTCAAGCAGAGACCTTATCATCTCAATTTGAAGTATAAAGAAAAGGTGCACAAAGAGCTTGATAATATGCTGGGGGTTGGAATTATTGAACCAATACAAGAATCTGATTGGGAGAGCCCAATGGTGGTCAAGAGAAAAGAAACAGTAGGGTGAAATTAGAATATGCATAGCTCTAATAAGTTGAATGATGCATATATGCATGATCCGTTCTCAATGTTTTTTACAGATGAAGTATTAGAGAATGTTGGTAGTCAGGAGACTTATTCATTCACTGATGGGTTCTCAGGCTACCATCAGATTAAGATCACACCAGAGGATTGCACTAAGACTACCTTTTTGACTGAGTGGGGTTGCTTTCAGTATACAGTAATGCCATTCAGATTGAAGAAAGCGCCCACAATCTTCTCCAGGTTAGTAATTACAACATTCAAGGAATTTATTCATAAATTGTTGGAGGTATATTTTAATGATTGGACTGTCTTTGGATTGGTAAAGTGCCATGTTGCAATTTTGCGCCTTATGTTGGATACATGTCGTAGATACCAGATCACGTTGAACCTGAAGAAATGTATATTCTATGTGCCTTTTGGATTTTTCTCAGCCATGTCATATGTAAGCAAGGATTTATGGTGGATCCTATGAAGATAGCAGTAATTGTGAATTTAGAAGCTCCTACGAATGTTAAGCAATTGTGTGCAACGTTTGGCCACACATGCTACTATAGGAAGTGTATCAAGCCTTACGCCCAGATAATTACATCAATGGAGAAATTGTTAAAGAAGGATGTGACTTTTTGTTGGGATGAATAGTGTTAATAGAGTCTCGATGTGTTAAAGGACAAGATGATGACTGTGCCCATCTTAGTATTTTTGGATTGGAAGAAAGAATTCCATGTGCATGTAGTTGCCTTATGTATTACGTTGGGTGTGGTATATAGCCAACTGGGAGAGGGTGATATTGATCATCCAATAGCCTTTGCAAGTAGGAAATTGTCGAAATACGAAAAGAAATATTCCACTATAAAGCACGAGTGACTGGATATGGTCTACGTGCTATAAAATTTTCGACATTACTTGTTGAGCACACATTTTAAAATCTAGATAGATCATTCCGCACTGAAATACCTGGTCAATAAGCCTATGTTGGGGGGAATATTTGTAGGTGGTTGTTGCTATTTCAGGAATATGATTTTGAAGTGATTGTAAAACCGGGATGATTGAATGTGGGACTGGATCATCTATCCAGAATTGAGATAGACGAAGAACCAACCAATTTGGAAGAAGGGTTATCGAATGTGTAGCTCTTTGTTGTGCACGTTGTGGATGATCATTTTGCAGATATCATTCAGTTTTTTACTACTGGAAAACCTCTGAAAGGATATTATACTCAACAAAATAAGGAACTGGTGGTCCGTGCTGTTGATTTTTCTGTTATAGCGAGACACTTGTATAAAATGGGAACTGATGAAATATTGTGCAGATATGTTCTAGAGTTCGAGTGCGCTAGTATCCTTACCGAGGCACATGAAGGAGTGGTAGGAGGACACTATGCAAGTAGAGCAACCGCGCAGAATATTCTGCACGCGAGATTATGGTGGCTGACAATGCATAAGTACTCTAAGACATTTTTTAAAGCATGTGATGCTTGTCAAAGGACAGGGAAGCCTTCGCAAAGAGATGAGTTGCCCTTAAACCCTTAGGTTTCGTTACAAGTATTTTGTAAATGGCCAATTGACTTTGTAGGTCCGATACAACCACCAAGAAGGAGACAAGTGCATGGTACATTATTACTGTGACAAAATAGTTAACCAGATGGGTAGAAGCATAGCTGGTAAAGGATTGTACTGCTACTACTGCTACAAAGTTCATGTTTGAATATGTCTTAATGTGGTTTGGGTGCCCTAATGTATTGATGAGTGATAGGGATACGCATTTCCTAAATGAAATAATTAGCATGATGCTCGAAGAGTTCTAGGTATACCATCACAAGGGTATGCCCTATCATCCTCAAGCCAATGGTACAGTGGAAGCGTTAAATAATATTCTGGAGAATCTACTGACAAAGGTTTGTAACACAAATAGGGAACAACTAGGATGTATGCATCCTGATGGTTCTATGGGCATACAGGACGATGTGCAAGAAGTTGATAGGCCAAACTCAATTTAGATTGGTCTATGGGATTGAGGCAGTGATGCTTATGGAATATGTTTTCCAAGCTTGTGCATTGTGGCTTTCACAGAGATTACAAATCACGAGACCTTGGAGGAACAGCTCACGAAGTTGATGGAATTGGAAGAAGATTGATTTCTTGTAGGATTTCACCACCAAGTGCAAAAGGAACGTGAGAAGGCTTGACATGATAGGCATATTAAGTTGTGAACATTTAAGATGAACAATTTGGTTCTTCTCTATGATAATAAGTTCACAAACTTTCCAAGTAAATTTCAAATGCACTAGTTGGGACCTTATGTCATCAAGGAAATCACAGAAGGGGGCATAATTCAGCTCGCAAAGCTGAATGGTGAATTGTTCACGGGAAGGATAATGGAAGTCAGTTAAAGTTGTATACAAGGGATCCTACCCCTCTGCAATGATTATATGGTAGCAGGACAGTGTTAGCACTCCGGGTAGCTGAAAGGGAGAGCGGGACTATAAACTACACTACCGAAAGAAGACGAAAATGTAGTAAGGAGGTTGCACGATGTGTGAAAAAGGTATGACATAAGAAGCTCTGATGGGAAAGCTATGTCATGGGGATAGGTGTTGCATATCCAAGTCCAAAACGAGAAGTTACATTAACTGTTCATGATTGGATAAGGAAAATCCCGTTAGGAGGAGTGGGTAGGCGACATTTAGGGAAAAAATATTTGGAGACCTATGGCCAAAGATGCATTTATGGTCAGAAAATGGAGGGAATAGTCAGATTTGAATTCAAAGTCGCCCATAAATCTAGTATGTTGGGCTACCGAAGAACAATTTTCTTTTTGAAAGATTCATATAAGCCCTCTTGTTTTCACTCTATGAATTGACAAACTTGGGAGGAATTTGTTGCAAGCCCATCCTTTGTGAAACTACTTGAGTATAGCCAAAACATTATCCTTGAATATATGTCTGCTCCAGTAAATTCTGAAGTTGCGATATCTCTAGTAGAGACCCTTGAAGTCATGTCAATCGAAGCTACACCATCTATGCCTACGACTCCGAGGTTGCCTAGGCAAAAACAATTGACTGCTAAGGAGAAACAAAATAAACCACAACTTGTAGCGATGAGGCAGTCATCGAGGAATAACTTGGAGGTTCGACAGAAAGAAAGGAAGGACAAGGAAAAGCAGTTGGAGGAACTTGTGGATTTGGAAGCAGAAGAACTCCACGATGGGGTTGAGGAATTGGATGCAGAGGAGGGCGATCCTATCATGAGGCTCCCGATGTATATCCCTTCACAGAAAGGGAAATCAAAGATAACCAAGGACCTGGATTCAGGAAAGTTCATGATCTCTACGCCACTGTTACCATAAGAAGTAGTTTTTGAAGGTGCGCTCTTAATGTGTATCTCGGTGTTAAAGATGGAGGATTGGTTTGTCACTGACCAAAAGAAATTCCCTCACTTAGCCACCAATAAATACTTGACCAAGATTTACTATGAGGAAATTGGGGTCAAAAGGTTGGAACCGATGAAATGGGTTAAAGGTGTCGAGCAGGCCAGATTACTGCATATGTTGTGTGTGCCACACTTCCACAAATTGATTATAAATATTTTCTGTGTCCGCCAGTTTCTCATGTTGGTACATTATGGGTGTTTGTGGTTAGGAAAATACATCCCTATAATGGATATGTTGATCCATCGAATTACGAAGTTGCCCTATAAAGAGGTAGACCCTGCAAAGGGGTTTGGAGGCAAGAGAAAAGAGAAGGATCTTTCGGATAAAATGAAAATTGAGTTTGGGTTAATCAAGCAGCCACACAGATATTCTATCCGCTCAATTTAAGACCAAGAGGTGTAGTTTGCCACTCAAATTTTAGCTGGGAAGATCATGAGAAAATGTCGTACGGATGAGGTGCCGCTGGTAGCAATTTCATTGGCTGCAAAGTGCATGAAGTGGGTGCAGTACAACTAGACATAGTACCTTTGTAAAGAGTTGTTATTAAACTACCACGAAGTGCAGGAGCGAGTAAGGCATTTAACTATTCCTGGATCCTATTGCTGATTGTATTAACTGCATGGTGACTAATGGAGGATAGTCAATTCCCTCGTCAGGAAGAAGATTTACCGGAGGTAGTGAAGTTTGCTTTGTTTTGGGTGACTAAGGATCTAGAGAGGATCATGAAGTCCAATTTTTTTTGGATATTGGTTGAAATGGTCCTCTACACAGTGATAAGTCAACGACCAAGGTTGTCTCCAACCTTGTTCGAGTAGTTGAGGGCCTTCGTGGAATTTAAGGTGGACTTTCACAATGTCTCTAACTGGGCAAGGTGAGACCCTAAGAAGATCTGGCATAAGTTTCCATATTTAGTTATAGAGGCTGATGTGCAAGAAATTGTAGGACTGTGGCCAGCGGAGTAGCGGGATCCCACAGACCTTGGCACAGGAACCAGTACAGGAGGAGAGAGCTCCTCTACGCAGATAGCAACTGAGCAAAAGAAGAAAGAGGTAGAGCAAGCAGCAGCACGTGAGAAGGTTGCTCAAAAGGAGAAGCACGTTGCTACTAAGGTAGCTGCTGAAAAAGAGTGTGCTAAAAAAGAACGTGCTAAGAAAGAGCATGCTAAGAAACAGCAGACCAAAAAAAAAGCACAAAGTGGAAGTTGAAGCACTGGCTTCCTTGCATACCGAAGAATAGGAATTATCCAAGTAGGAAGGAGGTGGAGGTGATGCATAGAGCAGTCCCTTCAAGTTGTCGAAGCAATAAAAGGAGACAACTATCGGAATAAGGAAAAAAACAAGTCAGACAAGAAAGCACGCATTGAGCCAATGGTCCTCAAATAAGGGGACCTTAATGAAATCGGGGACAAGGTCTAAGATACCACCATGGAACCATGGAAATAGTTAGAGCAGAAATACATGCAAACACTAGGGAGCATCTAGAAATATCTACACGAGTTGCAGATTCAGAAATGTAGAATTTAGGAAAGTCTTGGACAAGCGAGCAGGGTTCAAGCGAGCGTGAGAGGCATGGAACCAGAATGTACTCTAGACTTCAGAGTCATTTCCTTGCCAGAAGGAACATTACGTGTAGAGTCAAAGGAAGACAACGCCGAACTAGGAAAAATCAAAGGAGTGGGTATGAATTTAATCACGCTGACACTTCAGACCCTCCACGTGCTTCATCGGGGGGTCTTGGATGAGCTTGAGATGAGAGAACAGTGCACGCTATCAGTGATAAGCAAATTTAAAATGAATAATGAAGAGATCTTTACCGAGAAGGTTCAAGCTCTTAAGGAAAAAGAAGATCTCACAGCTTGAAGCCAGAGCCTAGAAGCAACAATTTCACAAGTATCTAACTCAGTACCAGAGCTCCACATTCCAGAGGATGCAGCCCCGTCAGTAAAGGTTTGTAAATTGGTTGCTGTAGTGCGACAGTCCAAAGAAGAGGTAGGCCAAGCTACGTTAAATTTTTAGATGAAGATCTCGGAACTACAATTAAAACTGCAGCTGACTACTCTACTAGAGGTTAGAGAGCAGTGCGACACAGCCATTAGGGAACATATGGCTACCTTGGATAGTGTAGTATCAAGCTGCAATTCTATCTTTGAACATACAATGGAGTTATGGACCACTTTGTAGGAGGACAAAAATTTGCATAGATTAGGTATAGAGGTCAGAGAGGCATAGCAGAAAGTCGACGAGATCAGGGCGACTACGTGCATGTTGGTGCCAATCTAGCGCTTTGTGCGCTTACAGGAAATGAAGGTACTATAGGCACATGTTGAGGAGCTGCATCACAAGGAACAAGTTTTGAAGGCTTAGCTTCAACATTGAATAGAGGAAGCAAGCTAGGTTACTCTGGCTATCCAAGAGAAGCTAAAGACATTCTAGCACACAAAGAGGACCATGTGCCTCATGATGGAGGGGCCAACTATAGAGAAGTTGGTCGAAGAAGTGAAGGAGGTTTCTATACAGAGCATAATGGACCTTGAAGTACTGAATATGGATTTCAACAAACTCCTCCACAAAGTGGAGAAGCCAGCCAAGTGACTCGAGGGCGAGTCACCATATTTGTGTTGGAGGGCTATTGGGATAAGGTCCCTAGGGTCAATTTTTGATAGTTTTGTAATAATTTTTGTAAAAGAATGTAAAGTATCCAAGAAATTAGGAAGTGGAGCACAAATCGAAGTAAGATTGAAAGGGGCATTAGTCCCTTGTATGGGTAGGTGATAGGTCAGTTGTGAGACTCACCCATCGACTGCAGGCCATGGTATCGTAATGAAAAGGCTATTTAAAGTTGATTAATAGCAAGTCTAAGCATCGAATTTTTGATAGAGAATCGTTGTAAGGCCAAGGTGTTGATGTAGGAAAACTCTATTTCTTGTACTTAGGCAAAAGGGCAAGGCTCATGCAGCTGAGTGTGCGGACACCTTGGTAAGTCCATAATTGAGTGTGTGGGCCCCTACAGCGGAGTGCATAGGGTAGAAAGAGTATGTAACTGAATGCTAAATCTAATAAAGATTGTTTTGGATCAAATCAATTACATTTGTGCCTTGTTCTCATTCCTATTTAAGTTTATGCATCTTCGCTCAATGATCTGATTTATATGACTTGATGCTTTATTTCTGCGTGAAAAGGATAGATTTGTAATGTTTATGCATGATAAGAGTAATTAACTACCTGCATGACGTATTAGATAGATCAGTAGGAGTTAGCTGATCAGAAGTGAAGGTCTGTGTGAAGGTAGCTATAATGTATAAAGGCTACAAAATACCTAGTTGATTGTGCAAAAGTAGTAATATGTATTTTTTATGCTTGTTAAGTATAATCGAATACCTTCATGAAGGTCTAAAGGTCATCTCAATAGAGTTGCATAAGTTGACAATCGGAAGGGATAGATCTGCGCGAAGGAAGATCTAATCCATAGATCTCTGGAATACCATCACACAAGCCTTTGGATGTAGAAACTTGGTTCTAGCATCCCCCAATACTACTTCGAGTGAGACTGCAGCTTGTACTATGAAGGTTGTTGCCAAAAGGGCTAGTAGTTAGGGTTTTGTTAGTTGGCGCAAATATATCTAAACCTAGGTCAGGCCTGCTTAAGCCAACATGTCTTGAGGTTATCATGTCATATTAGAATTCTCTAACATTTTTACAAACTTTCGCAGAAAATATAGTTAAGCAAACCCAAAATTCACTATGAAAGTGTTGACAGTTCTGTAGCAAAATGGTCCATTCCGACACTTGTCTCACTACAATTTTTTTTTTGTTGTGTAATGGTTTTATTATAAATGATTGTTAGTGATGTCGAATGTATTGAGTTTTTATACACCTTGATTCTTGTGCCCTCCACTCCTTTTCATTCACCCTTACCTCTCCCTTTCCCCTTTATATCATCTACTCCCATCAAAAATTTCTTGAGTGTTGTGGAATAGGGTTCTTGTTGTCAAAACAAGTTTATTCGTGGTTTGAATGAGGTCTAGGTGTTCTATGTTTGGTTTGTAGGTAAAGAGGAAGAAACTCACAAGACACTCTCGATGTGCTGACAAGCATGGACAGGAGAAAATAATACAAACAAGTGTTGTAGTATGTTATGAGCCCACACATATGAAACTTCTTGAAGAAGAACCGGCTTTTGCATAGTCATTTTCCAATTTGGGATGTCTTTGATTTTGCCAAAAATTGTAGGGTTTTCATGCGCAAATCACTAAGGATTTAGCCCTCAATTTCAAAGGGATTGCCATGAAGGTTGGCATCTTAAGTATGAATGTCTCCCTAGACATCATTGCTCATGCTACTGAAATCCCAAGGTCAGGGGAAACATGGTTTAAATTTCAGAAGTTTCAGTTGCATAATTGTGATGAATTCTTGAAGGAATAACATCAAGGGATTGATATGACAATGGGCATCCCCAGAATTTGCCTTAAGGAGCATTATTTCAAGTTGTTGATGGTTATTCAAAAGTATTTTACATGTGAAGGAAGGTTATATATGGTCTACCAATAGCACTTCAGGTTGCTGCTCCACTTCACAGGTAAACAACCCTTATATATCCCTTTCTATCTCTTCAAAAGTTTAGGAAAGATGGCTAACAAGGTTCAAGCTAAACCAGATACATGTAGTACCTCTATTTTTCATCATGGTCTTATCAAATTGTTAGTAGTTGAAGAGTTAAATAGATTGAAAAGAGATTGGCTTACGTTTTTGTTCCTAAGTGGATATGAACTAGATGTTACTACCCCCTCTAGAAAAAAATCCAAAAATATAAATCTACAACCCCTAGAGCAGAGCAGCAACCTAGAGCAGAGAAGCAACCAATGTTAGAGCAACCTATAATTGAAGCTTCTACAAGTACTAAGAGGAGAATGACTAGAAGATAGAAGAAAGAACAAAGTACAAAGAAGGGCAAATTGACAAACATTCTGGAAGCTATAGACATTGAAGAAAGTCTAATTGAGCAACCTGTAGAAGTGACCCCAACTGAAACAAGAAGAAAAGCAAGAGATAAAAGAAATTATATTTTACTGAACAATAACAAGGTTTCATTTTTAGGCAAAGGAAACTTGTCATGAGATCAATGCAGCAAGTTGAATGCATACTTGAAGTACCATTGGATAAAATAGAACCATCAAAGAAACCATCAAAGAAAAAGAAAGGAAAGGATGTTTTTCAAGAAAAAAAGTGAGATAGAGATATTACAAGAACAGTTAAGGGAGGCCAGACAAGGAGTGATCAAGACCAAGCTTGAGTTTGATGAATACCAAAATGAAGTGTTAAGAAAGACAGAACTTTATGATGAAATTGCAGACAAATAAAAAAAAATGATAAGGAGGACTCTACCTTTACACAGAATGCTGGAACATATGTATAAAAGGAATAGTTGGTTATAGGAAGATAAAAAAAGCCTACAGGGACAAGTCACAACACTAGAAACTCAAATTGAAATGATTCAGGTTGAGCTCAAAAAGAGAAACCTCAAGGTTGTTGCTAAAGTAAGTGTTACTCCATAATATGGTAAAGTTTTCAATTTTGTCTTCACTATACCTAAATTAGTCAACTCAACCATATATATAGTCAACATGATATTAGGAGTCATAAGGAGGCATTAAGAATCATGAAAGCTAGAAAAAATCATAATTTTCAAACTTTCGTAGCAACTACCCATAATGAAGACAAGAATTTGCTACGAAACTGTTGTAGCTTTCCATGGAGGTTAACACTGATCTAAAGTTCATCAAAGATAATTCTAAAGGCCTATGTTTAGCTTATAAACATCAAATAAGACCATAGAAACTAGAAAGGAGAGAAAAGAGGTACCATAAGAGTGTTTTTTGATGTTGCTACCAAAGTTTGCTACGAAACGGCTGAAAACATTGTTTTTGCTACGGAATCATAAAAAATATGTTTTTTCTTCCTTTTTGAAGATTTTGAATATCAGACATCCAAGCTCCAGATGGATTAAAGATGATAAAGCGTTTCCACTTCATCATGTTGAACTCATATTTTTTAGCATGCCAAGTCAGCACATAGCCACAACAACATAATAGCGAGTTCATTAAGACAGCCAACAAAAAGGGAAATTTAATTGATGCCTATCAACAGGTTGAAGATGTAATGACACTCCAACAAATCTAGAATGCAGTTGGGTTTGGTTATCTACATCAATGGAAAGTGGTTATAGTTTTAAGGCTAGTAGAGTCCTAGTTCAATTCCAACTATTGTAAAATAGAAAATCTCCATGAGGACTCTATTAGCTAGAAGAAAAGTAGGAATAGGTCTCTGGAATAGTGGATCAAATTTGGCCCAAGTGGAAAGATAATGTAAATAGATATTTTTTCTATAAATAAGTAGGTTTTCAACTTTGAGAGGGGTTGATGGAGAATGTGAAGAACTGACCTTTTGTAATATTTTGATCCTTTAATAGAAAATTTGCAACAACTCTATTTTTGTACCTAAGATTCATGTTATGGATTTCATGTTTTTATCATGTTTTTTCCATTTTTATGTAGTATCTTGATTGCTTGGAAATCTTGTCAAACTTCTCCAATTTCCTTCATTTACTATGTATGACTGTGGATGTTAATTTGATATCAGTTTCAAAGCTATAGATTCCTCATCTTCCATCAAACATTGTTCTTGGCCATAATTTGTTTTAAATTGACTCCATGCCCAACGGTGGCATTCATCACATTTTTCTTCACCTACAAACATTTCCCTTCACCTACAAAACCACAAAAAGAGATCAGAGTTAGTCATCTATTGTTTGAATTGTTTGAAGTAAATATGATAAGTGTTTTTGGGAGAGCCCTCTCAGATTGGAAGTGATAACTTCCAGTCCAAGTGGCCTAAAATAGTTATATTAGGTTAAAGGTTGAGATAGCCCAATTCATTCTAGCACAGAGATAACACATTTGGTAGTCAGACTCATAGTCAATAGAATACTAGTTTGAAAAACCCTAGTGGTCTATCGCCCCAGTTGAAAAGTGACAAGAGTAGACCAATGCATATATTGTGGATACATCACTGTCACCTCCAAGTTTGTATGAACCCCAAGTTGATGAAGTAAAGTTTGTAGCCCCAAGAGTTGCAACATTCTTGTTGCAATACTGGTGCTCATCACAAGGTAAGGTAACCAGTGTATTGTTATGTTTATTTAAGCACTAAGAGTTATGTGTTGATGGAAGTATGATGCAAGGGATTGCATGGAAAAAAAAATTCCATGGAATCTTAAGCAAGGCTCAGGTTGAGCTTTCACTTGGAAGCACCAGGAACCATGGGGATTGATTCATGGTGTTTGTTGTTAGTCTCATGATTTTGGTATTTTGATGACTTTTTGTGCTTTATTGCACTTTTGTTTGCATCTTGTGCATGGAAATTCCACTTTGGATCTAGTGTCGTATTGTTGTTGGTTTTCCATGATTTTCTTCTTGGTTGTTTCTTGTCTTTGCTGTTATGTTTGGGGTATGGGGAATTAGTTGGGAAAGAGGAAAGTTAATGGAGCCCAGGGAGAGTTGAATGAAACCCAACAGGTGATGTAAGCCATGCATGAAGCTCAATGCATGTATAAGGGAAGCTGAAGGAAAACATATAATAACTAGTTGGATTGGTTGGTCCATTGGTGTAAATGGACAATGGTGGGACAATCATGAGAAAAGTAATTAGGAAAGGTAAAGTAAATAGATTTGAGGTATTAGATGCCTTAGCAATGTTAGGAATTATTGTTCTCATTGTTGTATATGTGTTGCACAGATAAAGGAAGTTAGCTTAACCTTGACCTTATGATATCTGGTAATTATGTTGTGATCATGATTGTGTCGATGTATATATATGTTTACATGTATGTATGTAGGTATTTCATTTTCTAAGGAGATCATGAATTTTTTGTGCTAATGTTATATATATGTATGTATGTGTGTATGTATGTATGTCACTGTTTGACAGGATCATTAGGAATCATTCTTGTGGAGGAATGGTTGCTTATGCAGGTGAATGACATGAAGAGATTCCTGGTTCATCATGAATCAAGTGGGAAGAGTAGCTTGATAGATATCTGAGGTCGGTATCATGTGGATATGAACTGATATTTTGTGACTATACTATGTCTATGTTTATGTTATGAACATGCTAATGATGAGAGATACATTAGCGAAACGAAAACAACGTGATGCACAACATGCTAGGATAAGCATGGATGGTAGGGAGATACTGGAAGCAAGGTTTCTTGGTAGAGACAATGTGGTTTTGGATGTGTGGTACTACTGTTGTGCATATATTGTATATGTTATACATGTTGCATATGTGATGTTGTGCACATGTGGTGTTGTGTATATATAGTGTGTGTACATGTTGTTATGCAATGTTATGTACATGGTGGTGTAGATAGTGTTGTGCCAATGTTGCATATGCAGTGTTGGGTATAGATGGTGCTATGTACATGTTGGATATGCAGTGTTTTGTACATATTGTACTATCCGCATGATGGATATGAGGTCTTGTATGCATATGGTGCTATGTGCATGTTGTATATGCAGTGCTATGTATATATGGTGTTGTGGGCATGTTGTACATATGGTGCTATGTACATGTTGTATATGCAATGCTATGTACATATGGTGTTGTGTAAAAGAGGTGTTTTGTACATGTCGTGCATATAGTGTTGTGTACATGTCATGTTGTTTACATGTCGTACATGTGGTGCTATGTACGTCTAGCATTGTGTACACATTGTACAGGTGGTTCAGTGTACATGTGGCATTAGATACATGTTGTGCAGGTGGAGCTATGTACATGTGATGATCTACACACATAGTACAGGTGGTGTTGTGTACAGGAGGTACTATGTACAAGAGGTTCTCTATACATGTTGTACATATGGTACTAGTGTACATGTGGTATTAAGTGCATGTCGTACATGTTGTGTTGTGTACATGCGGTACTATGTATGTGCATTGTGTAGTTGTGACATCATGACATGTGTATTCATTGTGTTGTACGCAGTTTACGTACATGTATTTTGTTGTACATCAGGTGTAAGTGTATGTATTGTTTGGTCGTGTACATCAAATGTAGGCATATGTATTGTGTTGTGTTGTACGTCAGTTATAGGTACATATATTGTGTGGCATTGTACATCGGCTATAGATGTATGTGTTGTTTTGTATATCAGGTGTAAGTGAATGCACTGTGTGGTTTCGTACATTATGTGTGGATGTATGTGCGTGATTCACATTATGTGTATGTGCACATGGTTGAGGAGAAGGCATTGGGTGTGTTTTGGGCATGGCAACCAATCCGGTGTGTGTACAGAAAGAACAATGGAAAAAGTAAGGACTGATTGAAGGATAACTATTAGTATGCCATTGAGTTTATTATGCATATGATTTATGATTTTGGTCTATGATGATTACATGTGATCTATGATTTTGGTTTATGATGGTTACATGTGATTTATGATTTTTATATATGATGGTTGTGTTTTGAACTAACCTGATGTGATATGTTTATACATGATGATTTGGTCAAATATGCTAGTTTGACTTGTTGTGATAGATTGTGAAGAGAATTGCAAGTGTACCTTATTGACAGGCCACCAATGAGGCATGATTTGAAGTTATTTCAATTTATTTTGAATCTAATGGAAATTATGTGCATGGTACAGGAAACCATGAAATACCTGGTTGGATCGTCGAAACTAACAACAAACATTAGAAACAATAGCAAAAGGAATTGGAACATGAAGCAGTATGCCGGTAAAGCATTGAGGAGAAAGGCCATTATGGGACACTAGTACCCAATAGTGTCCATTGATTTCCATGAGCATGTTATGATTGGTATGATGGTTTTAAGGTAGGGATATGCCTTGGTTTTTGGACCTTCGAATGCAAGGAAACCTTGCTGAGGGTTATTGTGTAGCAAAGAAGGGAAGGTGGGGGATATATGTGTTTTGGTCATTAGCATTGCTAGATAGAATCAAATGCACATTGGGAGTGCACCCTAAAACAATGAGCCAATAACTATTCAGTGAGAGGACAAGTGGCATAGGATTATAGCGCTGGACATTGGATGCATATTTGACTTTCAACATGGATTCTAGACTTCCTAGGAAGGAGGTGAATCTTGGTATGGTTTTGATGGTGGAGGTGTGAGCCTCTGGATTCCCTTGTTGATTGATACATGCTTTGTATCCTTTTATTTTTTGGTTGAGAAGATGTATATATGTGTATATTATTGTAAATACTATATCGAGCTAGTTTATAAAGCTCCACAGACAGTATGGTTATTTTCTAGGTGAAGAAAATGTGTATGTGTATATCATTATAAATATCGTAATGAGCTATGTTATAAAGGTATGGTTGTCATGTTTTAGTAGTGGTCATTGTAAATATTACAATGAGATATGTTATAAGGCTCCATGGGTAGTATGTTTTGTTTTCAGTAGCCTTGTTGGTTAAAGGTGTCATTGAACACCGAGGACGGTGTTCCCCCAATGGGGAGGGTTCTGTAACATCCCTGGTTAAAAATCCATGTAAATATAAAATATAATACCATGGTCATGGGACACATATTCCAAGATGAATGGTGGGAAAAACATCCTAGTGGGTGTTCATTCCAGTTATCATGGCTAAGGAAATTGGCAATGGCAATGGAAAAGGCTTTGGAAAGGCATGAGGCATTTGCATTTTATTTATGAAAATAATGGAAATTAGGATAAAAGGGAGGTGAAAGGTCACATGTGAGGAGGAAAATGAAGGAAAATAATGGAAAATGAAGAAAATAGAGGCCTCATTGATATTAAGGCTTCTGAGGATTAGTGGGAAAGCTTGGTCTATTCAGTTTTGGTGAATCACTTTTCTATTTTCTCTCTCTCATACTCTTGGATACATAGAGTTTTCTTGGAGCACTCTAGCCTAGGAGCAAGGAAGGAAAAGAAAGCAAAGGAAAAGAAGGAAAGAAAGGATCAAGCAAGGAAAAGAAGGATCAAGTAGCTTCAACAAGAATACTTGTAGGTAACATATTTCATGTGTGATTTCCTATCTATTTTTTACATGCATGGCTTTGCATGTGGTTGTATGGTTCTCTTGCTTTCGATGGCATGGTTTTACCAGGTTATGACAGTGGATTTCAACCTAGCCTTGATTTTTTCTGGATGCCATGGTGTGTTGGGATGTTGATCTCGGTTTTGAGTTTTGGAATTGCTAGATGGATTTCAGAATCTAGGGTGGAGGTGGTCTCAAGGTTCATTCCCAAAGGCCTAGGAATCCCTTGACTGGTTTTGCTGGGATACACGGTAAATATTGAGGGAGGTGTCTCGGTTTATGGCCTAGTGATCTGGGATTGGATTGAGGTAAATACTGAGAGACAAGGAGATGGAAAATTCCTCAAGGATAGTTATGGATTCCAGATGGAATTCCAAGTTCGGTTCAGTTCTATGATCAGAGCACTGGTTTTGGAGTGATCACATTTTGGTGAGGGTGGAAGTGGTTTAACCTATAGATTCCCTTGGTTGTTTTTGGAGCGGTTTATCCATGAGATCCCACATTCATGTTTGGAATGTGGAAGAGGGGTGACTAGCTGAAAGAAATATTTGGTTCAGCCATGTCTACGGTCGGGTGGTGCATGGAAATCTCGAACCTGGTTGAATTTGCCTATGTCTAATAAAAGCTAAGTTCTCTTTATTGTGTACTTATTTATATGTGGATTTAATGGTTGTTATCTCACTATTATTTTCATGGTTTTATGTTGGCTATAAGCATGTTTAATTGACTGGTTCATGTCATGTTTATTTCATTTATTTACTTGTAATTGTTAAAATGATGGATGCAAGACCTAATTGATTCCATAAAAGTTCAAGGGAGAAGGTGGTGATCCTTCTTATCATGTCTCATAAGAGTTTTCAGTCATTCATGCTCTATCTTGTATCCTAGAACTTTATATTGCATTGATGCCAAGTGTTTGGCAGTATGTCAGTCCCAGTTGGGGATGGTCAGGCCTAGTCCGAGAGTTATTTTTTGGTTTATTAGTCTTTTCATCAGGTGTTTAATGGATTCCATCAGTTACAACAAGTTATGTGCACTGGCCAGAATTCTGGGCTTGAAAAGTGCCTTAAATCCCACCAACTATGGCACAAGCCTATTGGAAATAGTCCCTAGACACAAGCATGCAGGCTTGTGGGAGCGTCCAAAGCTCTTTGGACGTCGGCATCCCCATAGCATGGGAGCATCCAAAGGTTTAATAACTCAAAATATCAATGGGACCCAGGGGAATGGTTCCTGAGTGGTTGGGATGTCTCTTGGGAGTGTTGTCGTTGATGTGGAAGGTATGTTTGATGTGTTTCTATCAATTCCACTTCTTTAGGTCACCTAAGAGGTTGAATAATATCATAGTAGCCTCTCATTACATGTTTACCTCGGTTGGCCAGTTACTTAGGTAGATGTGGGAGGAGGGTGTTACAGTCATTATGTATGTGTGGCATCCGGTTGGATTCATAAAAAGCAATGTGTTGAGATAACCAAACCCTTAATGGATTGTCATGTTGGTTTATGAAAAGAATGTGTCATGTCGGTTTATGAAAAGAATGTGTGGTGGGTCTTTCGAAAGGCCTTAATTTTTATTTTTAGCTATGGTCCCACATCCGTTGGGAAACAAAAATGAATGGAGTTTAAAGTGTTGAAGGGTATATTCCAACGTTGATGAGAAAAGGGTTATGTCCCTCAATTGATTGTTGAGTTTCAAACATTGCAAGGGAGGTTGGTTGGATGGGCCAAATCATTTTTTTATTTTTTTCGTTAGTTTTTTTTTTTTATATCTTATATCTTATGCCATGAGAATTATCCCACATGCACTACACCACAATGTTTTTCAAGGTTTACTTTTATGATAGTTGTTGGCATATGTCAAGGAATGTGGACTAGAAGGTTTGATGGTTGTCGGTTATATCACATTGGAGTGTGTATTGTGTTCGGTATTTTGTTGGTCATGAGGTTGTGCATTAAATATTCAAACTAGTGATGAATGCCCTTAGTGTTAACAAAACAACATGATATATAATAATATTATATACAAGAATTATCTACAATAATATATTACAATATACAAATATTATAATAATATACACAATAATCAAATTATTATATATATGCAAGAGAAGATGGAAAAACAAATATTGAAATCTAATACTGACAAAAACAAAACCAAGGTGAGATTATTTTTCAAACTATGGAGAGACCAAAATGAAGAAAAGCAAGGCGATATAGGAGGGTCCCCATTTATTATTAAAAATATAAGATCAACAATTGGGGGGTTTTTATTACTACAACAAGTCCTTTACTACCATTTTGTTTATTATGGTCTCATTTCTCTCTTCATCATGTATGCAGATATATTCAATATTTCTAACTTAGATATGGGCTCATTCGTATGGTTCAAACCAATTTCCATAAAATAACTTGTGAGTGTTTTTACAATTTTCTTAGCTAGTGACGAGTTAGAGTTGACTCTGCAATCCACATTTAAAGAGGTTAATACTGCTACTTTTGTTCTGTTCTTTTTCTTGCGATTGTAGTACTAGGATAAATAAACAGGGTTAGACCCTAGTATATATATATTTTTTTAAGTGTCTTTAAGTGTTTGTAGCTGTCATCCTAAAAATTATTTACATTATTCCTCCAAATAATTTTATCTTCTAGACACCATCAACCCTCTTCAAGAATCTTATCTCTATGAAGGTAAATGCATTGATACATGAATGTTCTTCTACTTCCAAGATCATTTTCCTTCATTTTCCTGAGTAATTTAATTTTTGGGGTTACAGTTAAACCTTACCCCTTTTATATTTTCTAAATTATGGAGGTTTCTTTCTATGAATCCAATCCCATATTTAGGTTTTTATCTTCACCCTAAAGCAGGATTTGTTTAAATAAGTTCTTTGAGCTCTGATGTATTTCAACTTGTAGTCAATTATATTTTTTATTATTATTCATATTCCAACTTTAAATTGAGAATATAAATAAATTTGTTTACTAAAGCACTCTTAACTTGTGTTTAAAATGATTTAATAGAGTACTGGACTTAGAAATATTTTATTCGGGTAATTTCTTTGTATCCTTTATTTCTCGTTTCTTCCATCTACAATCAATATTACATGTGTTATTTTCAGTTAATATTAATTGATATAATTTTATTATTTTCTATTTATGTTCACAGGTGACACTACCATGAGTCCTTTTGGAAACTTTTTCCTTCAAAGTTGGAAATTGGGCTCATCAACAACTTATAGGGAAATTCGGCTTGCTCTTCCTAGTCAGATGTTCTTGAAAAACCCTAGATTCCCTTATATACTTAAGCATGACCTCTGTGTTCAAGGAAAAAATACCAAGGATTTCTGTCGGTTTTATATTGTTGTTAAGTTATTTTTTCACATTTACTTCCTATCAAAAAATTTATACTTCGATGGATCAAACCATGTTATGTACTTAACTATTGTGAAATCGTATTCTTAATCTCTAGAAACATCTGTAAAATTTTACTGTTTACCTTTATCATGGTCATCTTTGACCAATTGTGTACTTCAATAATGTACCCTTTTATCAACGGCTTTTAGGATAATGATACAATGAATTTATTTAAATATTTTCAAATTTTGCATACTCCAACCCATATGTTAATCTTTGGGAAATGTTTGATGTTCATGATTAAGAATTATCTTAATACATTTATATGATTTGCTATCACTCAATATTTTCTCAAGGTTAAAGAAAAAATCAACGAGGTAACCACAAACCAACTTTTAGGCTTAGGCTCTGGCCAACCTAAGTCCAGAGAGGGCTCTCTCTTTATAATTTAGCTTTGTTTTTATGGGAGGCTAGTTCTTAGTGCTCATGGGATTTTATTTTGGAATTGAAGTTGGGTGGTGGAATTCTGGGAACAGATGGATAGAGCTAGCTTCTTCAAGCCATTGGGCTACGGAGTCAAGAAAAGGATAGCTTAACTGGACCAGACCACTAAAGAGAGTGTTCATAAGGCAGGCTAGCAAAGCAAAAGGCAAATCTTCAGGTTCAATGGATGAGATAGTCCTAACCAGGGTGAAAGGGCAATGAAGAATCCTTAGACGGGAATCAAGAGGAAGAGCAGGAGGTGATCATGAGAAAAGGGCAACTAAGAATCCTTTACTATAGACTGAGGGGGACACGAAAGTACGGGAGCATTTAAGAATTCCCTAACTAAGATAGTTTAGCAGAAAACATTAAGAATGTAAACAGTCAAGACAGAGAGCATTAAAGCCAGTTTTGAAATATCATTCCTAGTTTTCCATTCAGATTTTATAGAAACACATATGATTATTAATAAACATAAACAAAAACAATAATACACATGAGAGAAAATACTTATTTGATTTCCGCTTTACACAAGAATCCTATGAAATGTCTTTACTTTATTCCTTGATCCAGCAAGCCAATCCAGTCTTGATACAATAGCACTTTAACTTGATAGGAAAATGTCTACAGAAATGTCTTTGAATCCACACAAAATACGTCAAATGAAGAAGTATTTATATAAATTCTAAACTGAAATATCTTAAAAAAATTATCAAGATTGGTTTTACAAATATCTCAAATTGCTTTACACTAATAGAACTTAAATAAAGGACATTTAAAACTAATGAATCTATTTGGAACTATTTTTATGAATTTATGGTGACAAAGAAGAGAAATTCAAATTTGATAGCAACTCTTAATTGATGATGAGGCATCGTAGTCACTAACTGCATTCTTTCTTTGTGCATTCTGCTCCAGCAATTTTGCAAGATTATGGTCCATTGATATGTTTGTATATATCACTCCGTGATAGATATGTAAAAAGTGAAAGAGGTTATTGTATATAAGTTTGTTTTTTAGATAAACCACTCTCAGTTTCCCAAAATTCAACACCCACTGTTCACAATAGTCTCTGCAAAAATATTTCAAAAACATGACTTTACACAGTCCGAAAAATAGGCTGTGAAGACATGCACTTATCTCACTTTTGGTAATACCTGTTAGGAACAAAAACCTCCTTCAGTTTCTCCAAATACATCTTGTATTGGCCACAATAGTTTTTGCAAAACTATGACTTAAACAGGAAATTTCTGAAGAATGTTCCATTTCTGCTCTAATTTCATCTTTTAACCTTAAATTTCTTTTAACCGTTTTTCACTTTTACCTTGGATAAACTTCGTTGTTGCTGGTGAAATTGTTTTCATCTCTTTTTAACTCTTACTGCCTCCATGTTTACTTTTACTGTTTACGTTTACTGCTCTGTTTTTTCATCTATCTTCACTCTGACATGAATCTGTATGCTTTGTAACTATCTTCCCTGTTGTTTGTCTTCATGTTATATGATTTACTTGACTTTTTCTTCAATCTGATTCTCTTTAACCCTGATACACTTTGACTATTCTTTACTGTGTCCTGTTACCTTCACTGTATATTTTAGGTTTTTACTGTCTATTTCAACAGTAAATAATTTAATTTCATGTTTCATCTACTTGTCTTTTAAATGTATGTTTTATTTTTCATCTTTGTTTGAATAGATTTGATAACAATCTTGAAGTAAATAAGTCTTATGACTAGTATTAAGATTGTTTATCCAAAGTTGCGGTATTTTGATTGCCTGTAAAACAAAATAAACTGTTAGGAAAACGTTGGATTGACAGGGAGGGTCATTAATGGATTTGTCGAGCTTTATAGGTCTATGTAGTGAGTCCAAAGTGATTTCGGGAGGTAAACCATGTTTGAATTGGTTAGCAGAGGCTTCAAGTGACGCAGAAATGTTACACACGGTTTTACTGCACAAACAGGCGAAAACGAGCAACACTGGGGTTTTTGTGTTTAAATAGGTAAACGTTTGATTTGTTTGAATTTTGGCACAAAGTGAACAATAGATGGTTTGTTGTGTAGCGGGTGGTGGTATGCGGTTTTCTTCACACCACTTTTGGGCGCTGGGTGGTTTTGGGGGGAGGCCGCCCAATTCCACACATCGAGTGCCACGTCGCCTCAGGGGCCCAGTGGAAAACAACCCATTTTGGGTAGGTATTGTTTGGATTTCGGGCCCTTCCGAAATCAACGTGGGTCATCGGATGGGGAGCTGGGATATTCTGCGGTGATCAGGCAAGAGAGTTGCACAGAGGGTAATTGAGGGGCCTGACGGTCATTTAAGTGAGGCAATTTGAGTTTAACGAGGGGTTAAGGCGATGATTAATGCATTGGGCGTGATTTGATTGGTTTGACTTTAATTAAGCACTGATTGATTAATTATGTCCTTTGTCAGGGTTCAAATATAATATAAAGTTTATGTTTCAAACTTTGGGATAGGGGTATTAATATTAAGGGGGTTTAATAAAATATACCGAAAAGGGGTTTTTTTCGTGAATTACCATATAAATAATGTTAATAGTTAATATGAAAATGGCAGGGGATACATGAAGTGGCGCTAAGCATAATTTATTTTTGTGATTTAATTCGCTTTTTACATAAAGACATTTCAACTTAGGCTAAGTGCATTTTGTGGGTTTTTTCATAAAAGGGGTATCTGTGGGGGTGCTTGCTTTTCCTTAGGAAAATGACGTTTTAACCTTAAGAAAAGGGATTTATTAGGGAAAATGAATGAATTGAAGGGGGTGAATGTTTATGAGGGGTTTTTAGTACTTAAGATCTGTAAGTCATTAGGCCGAGGGTCCGGTCCCTCCAAAAGTCAGAGCAATGCTCTGAGCTCCTTTGACTTAATATTTTGGGTACTTAAAACTTATTGTGGGAAATTAGTTAAGTAAAGAGTGAAGTGAATGGGGGAAGTTAATTAATTGCCTTTGTAAATTTTACACATGCTCAATTGCCCATTTACATTTGGAAATTTCATGATGAGAATGATTAATATGCTTTTTTTGTAACAATCATCATAATTTCTGCAACCTTTCTTCTGTTTACCCATCTACTCACCCTACCATTTTTACTTCTCTTTACTAGGGTGCACTAAGCTGGAAAACCCTTATCAAAAACATTTTTCTTTTCCTTTAAAATAGTAATCTAACTAAGTCTAACCTTATTACATCCAAGGGCTCAGATTAAACAGTTGAGCTCCTTTTATTCACTCTACCTAATCTAATCATCTGCCAAGATTACACTGTTTGGTCAGATATTTATTCTCTATTTATAGACATGAAATTGAAAACATGAAATAGTCAAGCTTAAACATTTTGACTACTATGGATTGTGGCAAAGATTACAAGTTGCACACAATCATTTATTCTGCATAAAAATAACTAGGAGTGGCATTTTGACTTGCTCACTTTCATGGTCTTTTCTTTTCTTGGGGTTCATATTTTTTATCTTTTTTGACCTTTTTATTCTTTTTGTCCTTTGATTTTTCTTTTAGGACATACCCTCTTTACATTTTTTAATTTTTTTAATATGGAAAAAATTTGCAAAAAAGCAAAGTTATGTATCTATTACAGGTTTAATCTTAGCCATTCAAAAATTATGACTCCTATTAGTACAGGAACCTAACAGTGGCTCCACTTCGAGATGGAATTTCCTTGTGAAATGTCAAAAACATGGTCGACTAGTAGCCTGATCCATTGGGCTAATCCCACGCATGTATATGCTATGTTGTATAATCTTTGTGACTAAAACTTTTGAATTGAAAATACACCCTTTTCTACAAACTGAAATCTAACACATGCTCAGAGTATTGAGCTTATTTGCACTCGTCTACCCACTCTAGTCTGATAAAAGGACTACCATATCAAGTAATAACACATTTCCAATGCAACTAGTCAAGTAAATGGATACTTAGCAGAAGTTTGCATTCCACTTTTCTAGGTAGAAAAGTAAATTCAGAAAATGGCATTTTAACTTTTCCACTAGATTTAATAGCTCTATTGATGAACTTGGAAAACTCTTCTTCTACTGATGACTGCAATATATTGACCAAAGGATAACGGTAATCCTACCATACAAGATCTTCTGGATGATTTGTAACAAGAAAACAAACCTCATTCCAAATTGTTACTTGATTTAAGTGATTAGCCAATTGTTTCTCCTCCTTGTTATCCACTGTAACCAAGTGTTTTGAATTCTCTTGATCTTCATCAAATATAAAAACCATATAATATAAAACAGGGAAGTCCTTATCATTATCTTTGTCATATAGAAGCTTGCAAGGGAGTTGTAAACTCTCATTAATTTCAGATGAAAGATCATGATCTATCAAAGTATGTTGTCTTATTTTATTCACATCCAAGGAGAGAAACTTTGAGAGATGGTTTTCATTAAATAAATTTGACTGGTCTTTGATTTCTGGAGAAGCCACTACTTGTTGAAGATGCTCTTGTGGATCAATACTTTTAAGCTCTACTGCCTCTATCTCCAGATCACTGGATTGCTGTTGATTTTCACAGTTGTCCTCTACTTGAGCAAGTTCAGGGAATTGAATTTCTTCTTTACATTGATCAGTATGTTGTGCTGCAAGAATTGTTTCCTGTGGGGAAACTTCATGGACCGCCAAACAACATACATCATCTTTTTCTTCCTGAGGAGAAGATAATTCAAGCAAGGCTTCTACTTTTTGAAAAGACTTTTCTTCTAAAGCTTCTAATATTTCATCATCCATGAAATGATCATCATCATAGTAATCTTCCAGATATTCAATAAAACTTTCAAAATTGTCACAATAGTTTTGAATTAGCAATAGAGATTAATAACTTTCCTTGTATTTGTCATGAAATACAGTATGAAAATGCTTTAAAGAACATATGCTAGAGGCTGGTAAATTTTCATACCAAGATCTAGCCTTTTCCTCTAAAGTTTCCATAAATATTTTCATAAGACAATCTTCATAGAATTTGACTTTAAACTTTCAGATGTGCATATGAAACCTTAATAAATGTAAAGTAGCATCATCTCCTATTTCATCTTTAAACAATGGAAGATTATTTGACCAATCAACGTTGGGCATAGGATTTTGAAAACCTGGAACCTTTGACTTGTCCAAAGGAGCATACCTGCATTTTATTCTCGAATCCATCTTGAAAACACTCAATGCTAGAATGGAGTCATGATAGGTTCTTAACAGCTCTGGATTCTTTTACTAGTGGAGTCTTGATTATTTGAGGCTTCCTGATTGGAAAATGATCATCATAAGAGTCAGAAGAATGATGCTCAAATGTGTAAGGAGATTTTATATTTACAATTTTCAAAGGAAAATAATTAAAAACTAATCTAAGATCTTCTCTAAAATACAATATACATTGAGAAAACTTTCTTGATGAGAAAGAACATAATGTCTTGGATAATAATCCAAGTTAAAAGCCTAATCTTTTCATATTGTTATTTCACGTTCATTCCTCTAGTGGAGTCTTGACTTTGAAATTGATTTGGAGTCGCCAGGTGGATGATTTTAACCTTTGTGTTTCTGATCATTGTCCACCATCATAAATCAGATCTAAACCTATAAAATATTTTTGAAGAAAATTTCAGTCGTCCCCAATATGGTCGCCACTATGTTATCACATAGTGTTTTCTCAAGATTAAAGAAATAAATCACCGAGGTAACCACAAACCAACTTTTACGCTTAGGCTCTAGCCAACCTAGATTGAGAGAGGGCTCTGTCTTTATAATTTAGCTCTATTTTTATGGGATTTTAGGCTGGTTCTCAGTGCTCATGGGATTTCGATTTTGAAATTGAAGTTGGGTGGTGGAATTCTGGGAACAGATGGATAGAGCTAGCTTCTTCAAGCCATTGGACTATAGAGACAAGAAAAGGATAGCATAACTGGACCAGATCACTAAAGGGAGTGTTCACAGAGCAGGCTAGCAAAGCAAAAGGCAAATCTTCAGGTTCAATGGATGAGATAGTCCTAACGAGGGTGAAAGGACAATGAAGAATCCTTAGACTGGGATCAAGAGGAAGATCAAGAGGTGATCATGAGCAGAGGGCAACTAAGAATCCTTAATATAGACCGAGGGGAAAACTACAGAAGTAAGGGAGCATTTAAGAATTCCCTAACTAGGATAGTTTAGCAGAAAACATTAAGAATGTAAACAATCAAGATAGAGAGCATTAAAGCCAGTTCTGAAATATTATTCCTAGTTTTTCATTCAGATTTTATAGAAACATGTGTGATTATTAATAAACATAAAGAAAAATAATAATACACATGAGAGAAAATACTTATTTGATTTCTGCTTTACACAAGAATCTTGTGAAATGTATTTACTTTATTCCTTGATCCAACAAGCCAATACAATCTTCATACAATAGCAATTTAACTTGATAGGAAAATTTTTACAGAAATATCTTTGAATCCACACAAGATACTTCAAATGAAGAAGTATTTATACAAATTCTAAACTGAAATATCTGGAAAAAATATCACGATTGGTTTTACAAATATCTCCAATTGTTTTACACAAATAGAACTTCAATAAAGGACATTCAAAAATAATGAATCTATTTAGCACTATTTTTATGGATTTATGGTGACAAAGAAGAGAAATTCAAATTTTATAGCAACTCTTAATTGATGATGAGGCATCCCAATCACTAACTGCATCCTTTCTTTGTGCATTCTGCTCCAGCAATTCTGCAAGATTAGGGTCCATTGATACCTTTGTATATCTCAATCCGTGATAGATATGTAAAAAGAGAAAGAGGTTATTCTAGATAATTATGTGTTTGAGATAAACCTCTCTTAGTTTCCCAAAATTCAGCACCGGATGTTCCCAATATTCTTTGCCAAAAGATGTCAAAAACATGACTTTACACAGTCCGAAAAATAGGCTGTGAAGCCATGCACTTATCTCACTTTTTGTAATACTTGTTTAAAAAGTGAGATAGTTGTTTGTAGATGTGCCTGTTAGGAACACAAACCTCCTTCAGTTTCTCCAAATTCATCTTGTATTGGCCACAATAGTTTCTGTAAACCTATGACTTAAACAGGAAATTTCTGAAGAATGTACCATTTCTGCTCTGATTTCATCTTTTAACCTTAGATTTCTTTTAGCTGTTTTTCACTTTTACTTTGGATAAAATTCATTGTTTCTCGTAAAATTGTTTTCATCTTTGTTTAACCCTTACTGCCTCCATGTTTACTTTTATTGCTATGTTTTTTCATCTATCTTCACTTTGACATGAATATGTATGCTTTGTAATTGTCTTCCCTGTTGTTTTTCTTCATGTTAGTTTCTTTACTTGACTTGGTTTTCAATCTGATACTCTTTAACCCTGATACACTTTGACTATTCTTTACAGTGTCTTGTTACCTTCACTATATATTTTAGGTTTTTACTGTCTATTTCAACAGTAAATCATTTAATTTCATGTTTCCTCTACTTGTCCTTTAACTTTATGTTTTATTTTGCATCTTTGTTTGAATAGATTTGGTAACAATCTTGGAGTAAACAGGTCTATTGACTAGTATTAAGACTGTTTATCCAAGGCTACAGTCTTTTGATCGCTTGTAAAACAAAACAAACTGTTAGGAAAACGTTGGGTTGACAGGGAGAGTCATTAATGGCTTTATCGAGCTTTATACGTCTATGGAGTGAGTCAAAAGTGATTTCGGGAGGTAAACCATGTTTGAATTGCTTAGAAGAGGCTTCAGGTGACATAGAATGGTTACACGGGGTTTTACTGCACAAACAGGCGAAAACGAGCAACACTGCAGTTTTTGTGTTTAAACGGGTAAACGTTTGATTTGTTTGGATTTTGGTGCAAAGTGAATAGTAGAGGTTTTGTCGTGTAGTGGGTGGTGGTATGTGATTTTCTTCACACTGCTTTTGGGCGCTGGGTGGTTTTGGGGGGAGGCCACCCGATTTCACTCATCGAGCGTCACGTTTCCTCGGGGGCCCGATGGAAAACAACCCATTTCGGGTTGGTAATGTTTAGATTTTGAACCCTTCTGAAATCAATGTGGGTCATCGGATGGGGAGGTGGGAGATCATGTGGTGATCGGGCATGGGAGTTGCACGGAGGGTAATGGAGGGGCCCGACAGTGATTTAAACGTGGCGGTTTGAGTTTCATGAGGGGTGAAGGTGGGGATTAATTCATCGAGCGTGATTTGATTGGTTTGACTTTAATTAATCACTGATTGATTAATTATGTCCTTTGTCGGGGTTCAAATATAATATAAAGTTTATGTTTCAAACCTCGGGATGGGGGTATTAATATTAAGGGGGTTCAATAAAAAATACGGGAAAGAAGTTTTTTCAAGAATTACCATACAAATAATGTTAATAGTTAATATGAAAATTGCGGGGGATAAATGAGGTGACTCTAAGAATAATGTATTTTTTTTATTTCATTTGCTTTTTATATAGAGACATTACAACTTAGGCTAAGTGCATTTTGTGGGTTTTTTCATAAAAGGGATATCCATGGGGGTGCTTGATTTTCCTTAGGAAAATGGTGTTTTAACCTTAGGAAAAGGGATTTATTAGGGAAAATGAATGAATTGAAGGGGGTGAATGTTTATGAGAGGTTTTTAGTACTTAAGATCTGTAAGTCATTAGGCCGAGGGTCCGGTCCCTCCAAAAGTCAGAGAAATGCTCTAAGCCCCTTTGACTTAAGATTTTGGGTACTTAAAACTTATTATGGCAAATTAGTTAAGTAAAAAATGAAGTGAATGAGGGAAGTTAATTAATTTCCTTTGTAAGTTTTACACATGTTCAATTGCCCATTTACATTTGGAACTTTCATTATGAGAATGATTAATATGCTTTTTTGTGTAACAATCATCATAATTTCTGCAACCTTTCTTCTACTTACCCATCTACTCACCCTACCATTTTTACTTCTCTTTATTAGGGTGCACTTAAGCTAGCAAACCCTTATCAAAAAAAATTTCTTTTCCTTTACAATAGTAATCTAACTAAGTCTAACTTTATTATATCCATGGGCTCATATTAAATAGTTGAGCTCATTTTATTCACTCTACCTAATCTAATCATCTGCCAAGATTACACTGTTTGGTCAAATCTTTATTCTCTATTTATAGACATGAAACTGAAAACATGAAATAGCCAAGCTTAAACATTTTGATTATCATGGATTATGGCAAAGATTACAAGCTGCACACAATCATTTATTCTGTATCAAAGTAACTATGAGTGGCATTTTGACTTGCTCATTTTCATGATCTTTTATTTTCTTTGGATTCATATTTTTTTTTATCTTTTTTGACCTTTTCATTCTTTTTGTCCTTTGATTTTTCTTTTAGGACATACCCTCTTTCCATTTTTTAATTTTTTGAATATGGAAAACATTTGCAAAAAAAGCAAAGGTATGTACCTATTATAGGTTTAATCTTAGCCATTCAAAAATTATGACCCCTATTGGTATAGGAACCTAACATGATTATTCCATGCATTTCTATCTAGGTTAAATATAGTTTTTATTTAGTTTATCGTAAGAATTTAGTTATCTACATTCCCCTACCAAGATTGAATTTTGGACAACCTCTTGTCCCATGCCCTTTTCTATTAAATTTGTACCACCATCATCTAGGAGGATCCAATCTGGCATAAAATTCAAAGTCTCTAAAGTTTGATGGAAATAACGTCAAGTTGAAGATCTTGATGAAACTATTCCAATGCAATTTGAATTGCATCAAACTGAGTCCATATGAGGAAGTTATTGTAGTTTGAAGTTTTGCGAAAATTAGTAAAAAATAACCTACCATGACACGTGGTAGCCTCTCAGGGTGACACTTGGAAGATGTGAATAATGTGGAAGTGATGTAGGTGATGTAGCAGTACAACACGTGGAACAAGGTTGATTAGAAAGATGCTATGAAACTGTGAAATCTGCTATCAAATCAGATGGCACAAAACTGTACAATATGCTACAAAAACAGATGCTACAAAACTACAAAATCTACTACGAAATCAGATGCCACGTATTATATTTTAAATATGTTAACAGCTGACAATGATCACATGGGTGGTCATGTGTTTTTTATATACGTCGTATGGTTCATGTTATGATTTAAAGCACCACCATATGGTTAATACGACAACCATAAGGCACGGGGGCCGAGATTTAATAAGTACCATATATAACATGCACGTGGTTGAAGTTTGATGTGCCCTTGGAACCATATGCCACAATTATAATATATAGTTACTTTGGTTATGGAGTATACCACATATAACATATGGTATGGTTATATGTTAATGTGCCAAGGATTTAATATGTCAGATGGATAATTTGACTGGTTAAATGTTCTGCCATGTATAATAACAACATGCAAAATATATGTATCTAGTTGTAACAAAATTTTAATGGGTTTGTTAATATTATTTTTAATATATTATTACAACAAAGTGCTACAACCTTTGCAGGTTTGGCCCTCAGGGTACGGACCCTTAAGTCTTTACACACGCAAAGATTTTTCCATTGAACCACAACTTTGTGGTTGTGAGAAATAGGCCTTATGATTTCTTTTATGACCTGGTTTTACACTATGTATGTGTATATTGTTTGAAATAGAGTTTCATCCTTTTGAGGTGCATAAAAAAGGATAGATAGGCCGACAAGGGTTTGTGAAGGTCATTGTGCAACTACAAAAGAGATAAAATGTTGATATTTGTAAAGAGGCTAAGCCTTATCATTTCGCAGCATGATTATCATTGTTTTTGTTGAAAATGCAACAAGATGATGGAGCTTAGTGAAAAGAAGTCGCCTTCACTAAGTGGACCCGTAGGCTATTTTTGGCGCAAAGTCTATTTTTAGACTATGTCTATTTTTAGACATCTGGATCATGGTCTATGAGTTGCAGGATGCTATTTGTGGATTATTGGTCAAGTTGGTAAAAATAGATGGACTTCTATTTTTAGACATATGGGCGGAGTCTATTTTTAGAGTGTCAGGCTAAAAATAGAACAGTCGAATATTATTAGCTCATAATAATATTTGGACTATAAACATTATCATATTCTCTTGGAGCACTTCAGTTCGAGCTACAGATGTGGCACATGCAACTGCCAGAAGTAAATACGCTTTTCTTATGGGTTACTTGAGCTATTGCATGAAGGACTTCAGTTAGAACTCAAGTGATTGAGTTTGGTGGAGTTGAATGAGGAGTTGATGGAGTTGCGTTCAATTTGACTTAGTTGAACTAGTTGTATTTAGTCTAAATAACAAATACACTAGTGTTGAGTGGTGTGAATTAGTTATTAATTAATTCACTAACTATTAACTCATAAATCAACTGAGGAATACAACTGTTAACTCAGTGCATGGACAGTTCAGTGGAGACAAGTCTTAGAGATGAGTGAAAGGGCAAGACAGTTGTGAGTTGTGACTATAGTTGTGTATGTGATTTGCACAATCAGTGGATTGAGATTGCCAATGAGGATTGCGTATTGTTACACAAGGGAAATACGAGTTTGGATCAGCCATTCTCAATCTATTCTCATGTAGGATTGCATAGTGGAGGCAGGCAAGCAGCGGAGGAGATTTGAGCCAGTGATTGATTCAGATCTGAGCTAGTTTGTGTGTAACAGGTGGAGATAGTGTTGAGTACTTGTGAGGAGTATTGTACTATGTATTGTTACACGTTCTCAATCAATATAATATAAAGATAGTTGGAGGTTTTCAGCTGTATGCTTTCCCTGTGATATACTGTGTTGGTATGTGTGATTGATGTTTCAATGTGCGCATACGAATGTTTCTGATTCCGCAAAATTGATGATCAACGTAGAGGAGGTTATGTATTATGTTTGATTCCGCAAATAGTGTATAATTAGGATAATCTCTGTGAATAAGTGTCATATTATTCAAAATTTCTACAATTTCGAAAGGAGAGTTGTTGTGAAGGTTTTTAGAGTCTTTTGAGAAGCTATAGAGTAAAGAGATATCTTTGGATATTAGTTATTTGATGTACTTTGAGTCAATTTGCATCATAATTGAAGATGCCACTCCATTGGAAGCAGACCTAGAGACGTATCCTACACTCGGTGAATTCCATTATCAATCTCGTTTATGTTCTTTTATGTTATATGTAGTTTTTTATTTATATTATTGTATTTTTAATAGATTTTTCAAGCTTGGCATTTTGAATTCAATTTTTAAGCCTGATAAATCATAGCTCATAAAAAAAGGTCCTAATCAAGTTTGGTATCAGAGCACGGTGAGCTAAATTAATTTGGTTTTTCAGTGTGAATGTTTACCAAGTCTAAGATTAAGAAGGGAGAAGGTGAACTTGAATATTACAAGCCTAAAATTGGTTTGAGGAGATTCACTCAAATAGGATAGATTCCTTCACCAAGAAGAGAGAGTTCTTTCAAATCTGACTCATATTTCTTTGAGATGTTTACTATGTTGTTATCAAAGGTGGAAGAGATCTATAAAGAAAAAGAGCTTCATAAAGGAGAAGGTACCAGTCAAGTAAATAATGAGGGTGGTCAAACCCCTCTTCCTTATTATTCTCCTCCTCCTTCAAGACCTCCATCCCCTCCCCATTCGTCACCTACTTCTCCCTCACCACCGTCATCTCCTCATAAGAAGAATTCTTCGAAGAAGCCATTTCTGAAGTTAGATGTTATGTTCGACTTACCATTGTATAATGGTGAGCCTAATGTAGAGAAATAGGATAATTGGATTCGATAGATAGAATTTTATCGGTATATTCAACAGATTTATGATGAAGAGGTAAAGATTCAATTGGTGTCTCTTTGCCTTGAAGGTAGAACATTGTTTTGGTGGGAAAGTAAACTTAGAGAAGGTAGCAAAAAGAATGTTAAGCTCCTTTCTTCATGGTTGGAATTCACTAATGCATTAAAGAATCTTATTTATCCATTAGCTTATACTTAGAAATAAATTATGGAATGGAAAATTTTGAGATAAGGAAAAGGACAAAGCATGCAAAATTTTACGAAAGAATTTAGGAAGAAACCATTCGCTTTGAATATTCCATTAGATTCTATAGAGATGCTCTTGAAATATATTGGTGCATTGCATAGTTATCTTTTCCATACTATTTTTATGTTTAATCCCACTAATTTGGATGAAGCATGTGTCCAATCTACTCATCTTGAGTCTAGGAGAAATGTTGTGTAGAATGATTTCACGAAGAAGCAACCATCCAAATTCATTAAAGGTAAATCTAAAGGAAATAAGAAGAGTAAAAAATATACGATAATGAAGAAAGAAGAGGCAAAGCCAACATGCTTGCATTGTAAGAAGGAAGGGCATGATGATGCTCACTGTTGGAATTTGCATCCTGATCAAAGGCCTAAGAGGTTTGGAGGTAAAGGAGACAAAAATACTATTGCAAAAACACAATAAAATTTGGGATCTGATTCAGGCGATTGTTAATTTGGTAGTTCAAGGACAAATTCCCTCCTTTGGATAGTCTTCCTCATCAAGAAAACCTCTCCTATCCCTCGGAAGAATTTAATTTGTTTGAGGCAAAATATAATTTTATTATGGAAACCCACATGTGCACAAATGGAAAAGTCATCCCTAAAAGGAAATTGGACACCCTTAGATGGCTATAAATACAAGTCAAGTGACCCTCATTTGGAGATAATCATTATGCATTTTAATTTTTTTCTCTTAATTGGTTTGGCTCGCACAGGTCTGAAGTAGCTCAAGGAGAATGGATCATATAGGTTTAAAATTACAAGGTACAAAGATCTCTTGTGAGAATTAGGGTTTTGATCTGCAACTAGAGGGATTCTATAGAGAAAGTTCTATTGCAGCTACTCACATGTAAGCCTGTGTGTGTGGCTAATATGCTTCAGTTGCATGTAGGAGAACTTTCTCTATTTGACTAAGACTTAGTGTTTTTAGATGATGATTAACCGCAGTTGATAGTGAATTCAAATATTTGACCACTGATGGTGACAGTTAACCACAAGCTTGTAAATAGTGATATTGATTAGTAGTGTTGCTAGGTTCATCTCTTGGATATTGTTTGGTTGATTTTGCTGGATAGTTTTGTGGTTGAAGATCTAAATCATTGTACTCTCTCTTTATTGAAAATTTTATGACAATCTAATAAGAAGAATAATTTGAAATGGTTTTCCCCTTGTGGGGTTTTTCCTTGGTCTTCGACCAATCATGGTGTCTTTATGTGTGAATGATTTTCTTCTATTGGTCCTTTATGTTCCAATTCATTATTAATGATATTATTCTTTCTACATAATTTTGATATGATGTAATGATTATATAATGTTGTGGAGTGAATTCAATTGGTAAATGATGAAATGCAATTATCTAAAGAAAAGAACAATATAGCGCTAAGAAAAATTAACATGGTATCAAAGCTAGGTTGAAGAAAATTCATTGAGATGACCCTTGTGAAGACACCATTAGTGGAAGCAATAGAAGAGTTGGTGCTGGGAAAGGAAAGAAGTACCTAGGGAAAGTTTTTGAAAGTTTTCAAAGTGGTATCTGGAAATTACAATATGCAAGGGTTACAACTGCTAATGACAAATAAGTATTGCAAGTTGCAAAGGTTTATGAATACTACTAGGTATGTGTAGTATATTGTTCAGTGTTATGATTTAGTTGCAATATTGGATGGCAGGTTAAGCCTTAAGGTATGTCTAGAATATTACCTTCATAAATGACTCATGCATGTATATGAAAGTAAGTTTTATTTCTAGTACATGTGATATATTGGTGCTCTTGATATTTGGCAAGTATCTTATACTTTAATAGGCATGGTGGATTTTCTGATTTTATAAAGCTAGCTAGAAACATTTATATATGAAAACTTGATACTAATGTTAATTTTTTTGATAAGCATGGTAACCCTGATGATAGAAATGTGACACTAATATTGATACTCAAGATCTTCTTATTGATCTTGGTTAGTTTTTTATAAGCTTAGTAAATTTACAATGTGGAAAAAATTGGATGCACTGACTTGATGTTGTGATTATGATCCTTGAGGTGTGAAGATTTAATTGTCCTACTTATTGACACTAACCCTTGTTGAATGTTTGATGACATGATCATATGTGATGATGAGGTAGTTGATGATGATTTGTTATGACTATGATGTATATATAAGAACTTGATATAGTTTGACATTGTGTTCT
Source organism: Pinus taeda (assembly GCA_000404065.3). Taxonomy (NCBI): domain Eukaryota; kingdom Viridiplantae; phylum Streptophyta; class Pinopsida; order Pinales; family Pinaceae; genus Pinus; species Pinus taeda. Next base: position 38,997 of record APFE031326768.1, on the reverse strand, counting down.
GGCAATTTTGTTGATGCATGACAATATTATGATAGACAATTTGATATATTGATTGATGATGATGAGAGGATTACCATTAAGAAAGAGATACTCTTGATGAGATCCCAACACCTATTATTATTTGATGGATGATTGAAAAATAAATCAAGCCTTCTAGACATGAATAGATGATCATCTAATTTTGTTGAGGGAATACTCATGTTGGCAGGTTGAAGAAAGTGTTATATGGTTTGAAGAAAGCTCCTCGAGCCTGGGATGTTTGCATTGATAGTTACCTGATGAAGCTTGGATTCACAAGAAGCATTGCAGACTCCATTCTCTACTTCAAGGTGGTTCAAGGTATGCCTTTTATTTTGGTTTTATATGTTGACAATCTATTCTTGACAAGAAATGAGGCTTTGATGATAAAAGTAAGAGGGAGTTTCCCTCTGAGTTTGAGATGAATGATATTTGTATGATGCACTACTTACAACGATATGATACTACATGGATACACTGATGACGATTGAGCTAGAAAGAAAGACAATTTGTTTAAGGAACTTCTTTGTAGATCCATTAGAGCAGGTTCTGGATATGATAATGATATATTACAACAACAAGAGTTGGATCTGATTGGCAGAGAATCCCATATTTAGCTAGGACAAAGGTATCTTCATATATTGAGACAATGTTGTGGAATGAGACAAGCTTAGGCCTGCGGTTGTTGCCCCCATGAGAGGGAGAAATGATGACTAAGGTATCCTTTTATGACATATATTTGTTCTAACATAATATTTGAATTAATGTCCTATATGAACAAGAAAACAAAGGAGTATTGTAATGTATGAGGAAATTGATCTTTAGAGAGAGCAACATGGATTGATGGATAGGACCCTCCTTGGAAAGGGTTAAGGTTGATCGAGGACACTGAGCTAGCTCTTCCCCCTGTATGAGCTCCTAGGGTGAGGAATTGAGTTGTAGATCTCTTAGGGTTGAGGGACCTCTGGATTTGATAGAGTATACCCTAGTTAACATATGTCTTTCCCATCCATCTAGCTGATGGGTGTTGGATGCTTGAGTTAGACATGATCCCTACCATTTATAGTAAGTGGAATCCTACTCAAGCTAGAGATGCAGGTGTTCTACCACTTGACTCTTTAGGCTCTTGATAAGAATATCAACAGATAATAGAATTGACATGATCCTTATCATTTATGGTAAGTGGTAAACCTCCTATTATCGCTAGGAAGTGGGATAGGCATGATCCTTACCTCATAAGGTAATTGGAATCCCTCCTATTTTCTATTGGATTCTTAAGTCATAACATTAACTCCCCGCTGATAGATTTTATCGAGTCGTAGCATGGCTCCCTGCTGGTAGAGTTTCCTAGGTCATAGCATTGGCTCCCCATTGGAAGAGTTTCTTAGGTTATAACATTAGCTTCCCATTGCCAGAATTTCCCAGGTAATAGCATTGGCTCCCAAATGGCAGCGATTCTCGAGTTGTAGCATTGGCTCCCCGCAAGAAGAGATAATCAGGTTATAACAGTGGCTCTCTGCTGATAGATATTCCCAAGTAATAGAATCGACTTTCCAATGGTGATTATAGGTGGTAGTGTAGCCTCCCTGATGGATAGAGGGTGGTATCTTGGGCTCCCCATCGACATAAAATTATTCTTCTTTTATATAAGAGAGTGTTCAACATATGAGCGGCGATGACCTGAGTAGAGATGAGCAGTAATGAGAAGGGATGAGCAGGGATGAGTAGAGATCACCAAAGATGACATTTGATGATGACGAGATATTTGTGATGGGCCATATGTTGCAGTTGGTAATTTATCCCTAGCTAAGAGGGAGTGTTAATCTGGAGGCTCAGGAACAAATTTTGTCCTTTGGATAGTCTTCCTCATCAAGAAATACCCCTCCTAACCCTTGGAATAATTTAATTTGGTTCAGGAAAAATATAATTTTATTATAGAACCAAACATGTGCACAAATATATAGGTTGACCCTAAAAGGAAATTAGACACCCTTGGATGGCTATGAATACAACTCTAGTGACCCTCATTTAGAGATAATCATTATGCATCTTATTATTTTCTCTTCTTTTGTTTGGCTCACACAAGTCTTAAGTAGTTCATGGAGATTGGGTCGTACAGGTCTGAAATTACAGGGTTTGAAGCTTACTCATGAGAATTAGGGTTTTTGTATGCAACCATAAGTATGTTGCAAAGAAATTTCAGTTGCAGTTCGCTCACATGTAAGCATATGTGTGGGGTCGGTATGCTTCAACTGCATCCAGGAGCACTTTCTTCATGTGAACGAGAAATAGGGATTTTTAGATGATAGTTGACTATAGTTGATTGCAGATTCTGATATTTGACTGCAGATGCAGACAATTGACCAAAGGCTTGTAAACAATGATTTTGATTAGCAATGTTGTCGGGTTCATCTATTGGATATTATTTGGTTGATTTTGTTGGATAGTTTTATGGTTGAAGATTTGAATCATTGTACTCTCTCTTTGTTGAACATTTTATGACAATCTAATAAGAAGAATAATTTGAAAGAATTTTCCCTTGGTCTCCGACCAATCCTAGTGTCTCTATGTGTGAATTCTTTTCTTCTATTTCTCCTTTGTGTTCCTCTGCATTATTCGTTATATTGTTATTTTTCCATAACTTCATATGATGTAATGATGATATAATTTTGTGGAGTGAATTCAATGTGTAAATGATGAACTACAAGTATCTAAAGAAAAGAACAATATAGCACTAAGAAAAATTAACAAGGATGAAACTCATATCACAGTTGTTGGAGTGCAAGGTAAAGGATTTTCTCATGCTAGTTCTAGTTCTTCTATTTTGTCTCCTAGTGTTCAAAGTAAAAGAAGTGATATTTTTCCTGTAAGGGTGATTATTAATCATATAGAAGTAGATACTCTTTTTTATACTGGTTCCCAAGTGAATTCGATTTCTAAAGAAATTGTCAAGAAGTTGGGATTAGAAAAGGAACCTCGCAAGAAACCTTATCCTCTTGGTTGGGTTTGTGATAATGTTAAGTTTCAAGTGATGAAACGATGTAAATTGATATTTTATATCACTTAGAAATTTATTGATGAGGTTGAGTTAGATGTGGCTCCTCTTTATATTAGTGGAATGTTTTTTGGAAGCCTTACTTGTATGATAGGAAAGTTGTATTGTTCATACACGAGAACAAATATCAACTAACCAAAAATGGCATTGTGTATATTGTAAGACCACACAACATAAAGATTAATTTATCACTTATTAGTGCAAGGAAAATGAAGTGACTCATTAATGCTAGCAAGAATTTTGTATTTATGGTTATGAAATAAAGGGATATTGGTCAATTTGATGATTTTAAGGGTTGTGATCCATCTCATAAGGATGTATTGGTTAAAAAAAATTATAACTATGATGATATATTTTAGGAACTTGAAGGATTACCTCCTAAGAGGGAGATATAACATGAAATTTAGTTACAAGAAGGTACCCCTCTTCTTAATATTGGAATGTACAGGATGTCTATGATTGAAAGTGCTGAGATTAAGAAGAAAGGTCAAGATTTGCTTGAGAAGGGAGTCATCAAAACGAGTACCTCTCCATGTGGATCGGCTATTTTGATGGTTCCAAAGAAGGATGGTACATGGAGAATGTGCGTTAACGTATGCGAGTTAAATAAGATCACGATAAAGAATTGATACCCTCTTCCTTGTATTGATGATTTGTTAGATCATTTGCAAGATGTAATTTAGTTTACTAAGATATACTGCAAAGTGGTTATCATTAGATTCATATTGCAGAAGGTGATGTTTGAAAAACCACTTTCAAAACTAAGCTAGGTTTGTTTGAATGGTTAGTGATGCCTTTTGGGCTTTGCAATGGCCCGAAAACTTTTATGCGTCTCATGAATGATGCTTTTCAGCCATTCATTGATAACTTTGTGATTGTCTATCTAGATGATACTCTAGTGTTTAGCAAAACTTGGGATGAGCATGTCAAGCATGTTAGGAAAGCATTTGATACCTTGAAAAAGGAGAAGTTGTATATGAATTTGTTGAAGTTTGAATTTGGAAAGACATAATTAGTATACTTAGGTTATGTCATAGGGGTTTTGAATTAGCCCAACCATACAACAAAAGCAAAATTTAGAAGTTCGCTAGGAGTAGTCCAGTATTGGAGGAAATTTAATGCTAACTTTTCATTCATTGCATCTCCTTTACATTCCTTAACAAGCGTGAAATAGGTCTTTCAGTGGGAGCCAAGAAAAAGAAATCATTTGATACATTGAAAGAAAATATCAGCACCACACTGATGTTAGAATTTCCAGAATTGCAACAGCGTTTTGAGATATAGACATATATGTAGTATGCCTACAATCAACCATTGCATTCATCAACACAAATATATCCATTTGAAGTTTATTGTGGGTACTTGCCGAAGTCTCCATGTGATTTGGTTTTTGGGGAAGATGTTGGTTATGATGAATAGAGAGATGAAGATAATGCTCGTAAATTCATACAGGATATCCAAATGGTGCATCAAGTAGTGTAGGAACATTTGGACATGAGTCAAACCCGATATAAGGTGAGGCATGATAAACCGAGGATGGATCATCATTTTCAAGTTGGTGATCGAGTTAGGTTTACCTACATTTGTTGGTTAATAGGGGATGGTAAGAAGCTCAATCCAATTTGGTATGGCCCATTTACTATTTTAGAGAAGATTGGAAGTAAATATTTCTAGTTACATCTACCATCCTATATCCACAATTATTCAGTTGTGAATATGGATATTTCAAATTGTATGAGCCACTTATGATCATAGATAAAGATGAGAGTGTTCAAGTGTTGGGTGTGGAGCCTAATTATATTCTTTATTTAGAGGTATTGTTATGTTGGAACCTATTTCATAACAAAGTAGTAATTTCGCCTGTTTGATTGCTGTCAGTGAAGTCCAAGGGGCTGACGAAAATTTTATGAGCCCCCTGGCAGGGATTCAAGGGTAGTTCCCCTAAAGCTAAAAATAGATTTAAAATTTCCTTGTAAAATATTGTAATTTCGTAGTCAACCTGAGTCATTCATTAGGCAGATAATCCGACGTAGAAGTTATGCTTAATTTAGGGTTTTTTCCTAGATGGAAACCCATCGCTATATATGAGGGAATTGTATTGTGGTTTTGTATATGTGTATTATGAGTGAGAAAGAGAGAGGAGACTGTGTGAGAGTGAGGAGGAATTACAACATATTTTTTGTACGTTGTATCTATTCATTTTGTTGAATAATATAAAAGGAATGATTGTTTGTTTCTCTGTGGATGTAGCCCAAACTAGGTGAACCGGGTATATTTGTGTCTCTCTTGTTTTATGTGTTTTTTGTGTATGTATTTATGCAATATTTTATGTGTTCCATTTCTCTATAATATATAATTTTCTAGCATTCAAGTTCCTTCCATTGACGATTTTCTCTTGAATATCTGGATAAGTTGTAGGAAGATGTCATTCTAAACAGGTAGATGAGGACTTCACATCATGGAGATGTATAATATCTTCAAGTAGGTATTAATGTAATTAATCCAAGTAAGGCATGGTCTATTGAGATAGGGAAAGTGAGGGAGAAATACCCTGACCTATTTATTGAGTGGTTTACCTTTGGGTGGTTCAAAAGCTTCCTATTGGGGAGGATTAATCTAGGAGGATCCCAGATGGCTTGAAATTGAAAGTCTCTAAATTTCTTTGGAAATAATTTCAAGTTAAAATCACGACGAGATGATTCCAACACAATTTGAATAGCATCAAACCAAGTCTATATGAGAAAGTTATTGCAATTTGAAGTTTTGCGATCACTGGTAAAAAAGTAACCTACCATGACACGTGGTAGCCTCTCAAGGTGAAACTTGGAAGATGTGAATGACATGGAAGTGATGTAGGTAATGTGTTAGTACAACACATGGAACAAGGTATGATTATTGGTCAGATGCCACGAAAATGTGTAATCTTCTACGAAATCAGATGCTACAAAACTGTGAAATATACTACGAAATCAGATGTTGCGAAATTGTGAAATCTGTTGCGAAATAAAATGCCACATATTATATATTAAATATGTTGGCAGCCAAGAATTATCACATGGGTTGTCATAAATTTATGTTATATATGGCATATGGTTGATGTTATGATTTAAAGCACCACCATATGGTTAATACGACAACCATAAAGCATAGGGCTGTGATTTAATTTATACCATATATAACATGCATGTGGTTGAAGTTTGGTGTGATGTTGGAACCATATGCCATAAATATAATATATGATTACGTTGGTTATGGAGTATACCATATATAGCATATAGTGTGGCTATATATTAATGTTCCAAATTCTTTAATATGTCACATGGATAATTCGATTGGTTAAATGTTACAATGTATATAATAGCGAGATGCAAAATATATGTATACGGTTGTAACAAAATTTTAATGGGGTTCATTAATACTATTTTTAACCTATTGTTACAACAAAGGACCACAACCTTTTTGAATTCGACCTCGAGGTTGCGAACCCTCAAGTATTGATACACACAAAAGTTTTTCCATTGAACCAAAAATTTATGGTTGTGAGAAATAGGAATTATGCTTGTCTTTTGTGGCCTATTTTTACACTGTGCATATTGTGTAAACCATAGTTTCAAACCTTTTGAGGTGTAGAAAAAAAGAGAGATAAGTTGACAAGGGTTTCTTAAGGTCATTATGTAGCTACAAAAGAGATAAAGATTTGAGACTTGTAGAGAGGCTAAGCCCTATCATTTTGTAGCATGATTATCATTGTTCTTGTGATAACTCATAGAGTTTTTTCCTTTTTGGAGAATTTTGAAAGGAGAGTTGTTTTGAAGGGTTTTTAGATTATTTCGAGAAGCTTTAGAGTAAAGAGATAGCTTTGGAGATTTGGGATTTGATGTAATTTGAGTCATTTTGCATCATAATTGAAGAGGCCATTCCATTGGAAATAGACCCAAAGATGTAGCCCACACTAGGTGAACTTCTTTATCAATCTTGTTTGTGTTCTTTTGTGTTATCTGCAGTTATTTTATTTATGTTATCGTATTTTTAATAGATTTTGTCAAGCTTGATATTTTGCATTCAATTTTTAAGCTTGATAAATCATAGGCTCATGATAAAATATGATCTAATGCAAGATGACTTAATGAAATCGAAAAGAAACTTTCTAAAAGACAAGCTAAAACCAATGCAGATTGATGTTTTGAATGATTTCCATAGCAAACAAAATCTAATCAACCAACAAGTCAAGATCTCAGTGACACTCACAAGCAGCAAGTGACAATCAAATGACTTAAAAAGCCTAGAATAAATCCAATTTCACTCCAAGCACTTGAAATCCAAAGAGACAAAAATTTGCTAATTAATGAAGATGACCAGACAAAACAGTAATAAATCCAATCACAAAAGACAGGAAAAAGACCCCAGGCACCAAGACACATTGGATTTGACAGAGAACCCTTAATTATCCTCAAAAATCTAAGATCATTGCAGCTATCATAGCCAAACCCATGCTGGAAAGGGGTTTATCTTGGAGATTTTAGGGAAAAACGTGCTCGCAGTGTGACTGTCCAAGTCAAAAGCATGTTGTGTGAGGAATATGGGAAAAAATAAGAAAGATTTAAAAAAACAATCCAGACTCAGCTCTCTAAAGCAGAAATCAATGATTGTGCAGATCTATGCAGGCTCAAACTAGCTGAGAACTCAATGGTTGGTCAAACTGATCAAGCGATCAAATAAAGAAAAGAGATTGAAAAAGCTATAAATTCCCCAGTGGAGTCGTCATTTTGTTTTGAAGATAAATCCACTCTGCGAACATGTTGTGCTACTCAACAACCCCCCATTTATTAGTCTAATGGTTAATATGTTAATTAATAAATGGGGACCCTTTACAAAAAACCCTCTAAGAAAATTTTAGCACTTAGGCGCTTTCTTTTGAACTTTTAGAAATAAATCAAGATATCGAGTCAAAACCCTCTAAGACTAGCAATTCTCACCTTTTCGCATACCACTAGACCAAGTGTGTTGAAAGGGATAATTACTTAACAAAATCTGTGAATTGTGATAAAATGAATCACCACATTTAAACTAGACTTAATCAGACTTTTCATTCAAAAACTAAGATTTAAGACATTTCCTATAAATGAAGCACTTATCGCAATTGCATATTGGCATTCACAAAGGACGCAACTCGCAAAACATGTTGTAACATGTGAGATGTGATATCACGATAGAACAAGTCAACCTTATTGCATCGTGTCATTTTTCTTAAAAAACCTAATATTATGAACTACGCAAGCTTCTGAAAAGTGATAAATCCCAAACCTGATAAAAGAAAATGTTATAAATTGTAAGTCAAGTCCGCCACGTAGTGAAAAGCACTTTATGAAATAATTACTCACTTGGGCAATCTATGCTCTAAATGATAACAAATATGCCACTTATCTTGCATCCCACATCCCGAAAAATATTAAAAAACTCTAGGAAAGCGCCCAACTAAAAATGTGAAAGTGCGATTTGCGATATTGCGATAATCTTATTGCAATCCCAAAATTAGCAGTCTCGCAATTTGAATTCACCACCTTAAAGTTTTTCCTTCCCATTTGCGATGCAATAATTTAATGAGTAATAAAGCAATGATAAGGAGCCTTAGTGGCTATTTAATGGGTTTAATGGCATTTATGTTAAAGAGTGGCTCAACGTGATACAATATCTTTTCATCTACGTTCTGGATAATAGCTCCTATCTTGTCATCTTTTTTAGGTTAACTATATCATTTATTCTCACTGTCATTCTCGCTCATGTTTATCTGATAGCTTTCATTTTGCTCCATTTTAGGAAAACCCCACAGAGAACATCATTGGAAAGAATGGTGAAGAAGGGGAATGGAACTGCATCTGAGAAATAAAAAATGGTGTCGCTTTTCTCTAATACCACATGCAACAAGGATGGGGAAACTTTGACATGGGAGGCCATGTACAATTGTTGGAAGAAGAGAACCCCAGACAGCTGGTAACAAAGGCCACGATAGATGCTCAAGAGTCATCTGACGCTTCCTATTTCGAAACAACATGTTCATTCCTGCACTGAATAGATGCAAGACCAAAAATAATACCATACAGAGATATGGTCAAATGGGTAAGTAATGAGGTAGACATCATAGATAGAATCTTCAAGAATCATAGGCAAGAGGTTATGGGATCTTTCTCAGCAAACAACCTAAGACTAATGTAGCAGTTACCAGAGTCGCAAAATCTCTATAACAAATAGTTGCTTGAGCAATTTACTAAAGAAAATGAGGACCCGTCAGACGTCACGCAGACTTGGAAATCAGGTGAAGGCAAGCTCAAATGGGATAAAACTGGTATGTACTCAACGTCATCCATTTCTGCCCCTCATAGTTTGATAGTATCAATGATATGTAGGTTATTCGATAGACATGATAGTACCAAGTTTTCCATGGAATGTCTCTCGTTAATAGATGAAGCAATGAATGCAACAATAATGAACTGGGCTCAAATTTTATCAGATAATTTGGAAAAGGCCATTATAGAATATAGAAGGAAAAGAAGTTCCTATTTAAGGATTTTCCCCCTTTCTTCATGAGTTCTTTTTTTATGGATGCAATCTATTTTTGTTCTCAATTTCCCAATATGGGATGGAAGTTGACAGTACAAAACCCGCTTCCCATCCATATATACCATAAAATTTGGTGGGAATCTCAATTCCATGCCCATTTTTATAAAACAATTCAAGGGGTTATGCTACCCATTCATAGAGAATTTTATGACAAAACCACCCATAGATTTTCTAAAGAAGTTGAATTAGATATCTTACCAGTAGCCAGATGGTTTAGGGAAGAAACATTCACCTACATCAGAGTTTTTGGGAGAATTTCTTCACGTCATATCCTCCCATATTATGTCCCTAACAAAATAATGGCTAGAGAAATAGCTTACAAAACACCAAGGGAAGGTGAAATGAGGAGAGGACTGAAAGAATAAAAGAAGGCCATTTGGCCTACATTCCCATTACAATGTGGTTTTTTTGCACTTCACGATTATGGAAATGCTTTAAAAGAAGAAGGGATTATTAAGTCTCTGAAATTAGCTATAGTTCCGGGAAGGCAATACGACCCAAATGGCATTATTAAGGAATTTACTACTACAGTAAAAGTAAAACAGTTCACCCATGAAGAGGATGCCTTTGATGACCTCTTCCTATAGGAAGAAACAATTTCACAAGTTTTCCATATGGAATCACTACTTTTACCCTGGAAGATGTTAATTCTTTCCATGTGTACAGGAAAAAGAGATTATTAGACCTACTACATATTGAACCAATAAAGGAGCCAACTCCTAACATAAACCTAGAGGGTAGCTCCAAAGAAAACTCTGAAGAATAAACTCAAGAGAGGTTTATGCATGAGTTAGAGAACTCAGAGCAATAGTCTCAAAATGGGGGAGGGGACACTAATAAACAGTCTGAAAAAGACACAACTCAAAGTACAGAGGAGACAATCGAGTAGGCCAAAGAAAAGAAACAAGCAGAAGTTGGTTCTACTTCAACTCAGTCAGGTAAAGATCCAATCATTGACCTCGAACAAGAATGGAAATAGTTCAACAGAAAGATCCACACAAATTCAAACCCTGAGCAAACATATGGAATGTAAACTCCCAAGAACCCAGCAAAAATTGAATCCAGAAATAGAAAAGGAAAGAGCTATAGGCACTCAGGATGTTGATATCATTCGTGTTACTCCTACTTCAGAATTTTTTTTAAGAATTGAGGAAATGCCTCCTCTAGATGTATTCTATAGCCCTACCCACAAATTTGCAGTCAAGAGACAAAGGAAGAAAATAAAACTGGACGATGTAGTTGTTACGACTCTGGAAACTGAACCAATGGACATCGTATGGAAGTACTCGCCTATTGACCCATCTAAGAATCTCACAAAGCTATCGGAATTCATAAGAACCTTTACCACAACAACTATTGACAAGGTGACAGAGGTCCAAATGTTGCTCAAGGAAAAGGAACAGAGAATTATGCTGCTAGAAAAACAATCAATCCAAGAAAAATCTAATCAGCAAGCACAATTACAAGTAGCCCAGCTCCAAAAGGAATTTGAAAAAATGAGAATACAACATCAAGCCAACTTAGCAGAAAAAGATTTGTAGATACAAGCCATGATAGATAAACTTAAATACAGTCCACAAATCAACGAATTCATCAAGGAAGAACTCAGCCTCAATTCCTTACTAATGCAACAAAAGGAAGTATTTTAACAGAAAATCTTGTAGATAAATCGTTATTGCGAGACTAGTGATAAATTAACAAACCAAGTTATTGATATTAGGTTGGAGTATGACAAAATCCACAAAATGGTTTCTGAATTTGTCACTTGGAAATAATTAGAGGATGGGAGGAAGGCTGACCTACCAAAGCTGGAAGAGTCTCATAAAGATATTATGTTCACAGAATAGGATTCTCGGTTGAGACGGGCGGAAAGGGCAAAAACGATAGCAATGACAGTAGCAAACAACATAATAGAGGCCATTAACTAAAATCTTCATGGTTCCAATCTGGTCAAGGAGTGCATACCAGGATTTCTTCCGAATTCCAAATAGCTAGAGAAGCAATGGAAATATGCAGCGTGGGAAAAGGAAGAGGCAATCAAACAATTAAATAGGTTGAATTGGGAAGCATACCAGCAGGTTTTAGTGAAACCACATAGCCAGTGGATGACTCAAAGATGTTTAACAACATCTACACAAAATATGGTGCCAGCACTAACATATGCCATATTTACTGGGCAGTTAAAATCTACAATCGGCTAACTGCCTCAGCTCAAGCCAATGACTGATATTTGTGACCATAGAGATCAAGCTCAAAGGAATTAGTCATTAATTTATTTTTATTTTAGTTTTTATTTTTGCATATTCTGAGGAAGTTTGTTTGAAATCTCCTCAGCTATTTTTGTAATAATCTATTTTAAGACATATAGTTTAGTATTTAAACCCCTCTCATGCATTTAGAGAGGGGTTCAATTTTTTATTGTCAAAAACACTTTTCAAAACATTGCACTTCTGTACTTTTGAGGAGGTTTTGATGAAATGAATGGAACAAGATCTATTTTCTTTTAAGTATCTAGCATGCTCTAGTGAAATGCACTTTTATACTCTTAGAATGTGTTGGGTTGATTGAAATTGGGTCAATATTTCTAAAGCACATCAGCAGGACTTATCATATATGGTACTTTTATCTTATGATCATGTTTTATTTATTTGTTAAGAGATCTTCTTTTATCAATTTTTTTATATATGAAAGTCTGAATTATAGTTTTAGAATTATTACACTTCTATATGATGTTAGCTCTGATTCTGTTGTGAATACCTGAATGATTTTATATGCGATATTTTTTCTCAATCGCTTTTTCTAACTATTTATCCTAAATTATTATTGTTAAATGATTTAATTTCTTGTTGCATTTGAATGGTCTTTATTACCAATTGTTGTAAGACATCATTATAGATTGCATATCGTATTTGATTCCTAGGTATACTTATAGCTAACTAGTGTTAAATGAGGATATATGCATGTGTTTAGAAGTTAGATTAGATTAAACTTAGCTTAATCATTTCTTGTTACATCATATATCATCCCACCAACATTATCAAATCTTTTCTCAGAAACTAGTCCCATCATCCCCAGTTGGAGCCACTATACCAAATGGAAAAGGAGTTGCCTTCAAGGTCCAGACCGGGTGGTTTTCGTCGATGTTGTTTCAGTGATTTTCGAGGCTTCAATAGTTTGGCACTAGAAGGAGGGCCTAACTATGAATGGCAATCAAATCTAAATCAATAAGCCATTCTAAGAGTAAAACTCCCTCACCATCACCTCCAACTTCTCGATTGCATTCTATATCCCCAAATCCTAGACAAGAAGTTGTAAAGAAATCCTTAGAATCCACTATAGAAAACCCAAAGAAATTAGATCAGTCTTCTTCTATAGAAACTCCTAAAATGTGGTCTTAATCCATAAACTGTAGGAGATATCTTTATCTCAAGAAGAATCTGAGCTATCTCAACCTAGTGTTTCTTCTCAGTTTCCTTCCTGTCAAAGGTTAACTAGATCATAGAGTGAAAAAATTGGGATCTCCCCATTTGAATTCCCTAAAACACATTTTGAAGCTCATAGTGAGGTTCTCTCATCATCACATGAAACACCCTCATTCATTGCATCCACTTCATCAGAAAGTCAATCATACACCTCACAACTCCAGATCATGATTTACACTGGTACTGGAGCACAAGCGTTCTCTACCAAATCACCTTAAACTACCAGAACATCTTCCTCTACATAGATACCCATGATGGCTCAAAGACCATTGACAAATCCAATAGTTGTTCGAATGGAAGGACCGTTACACCCACTACCTACACATCCAATGAAATGGCTACCAAAAGTTAACCCTAACGATGGTTTGCCTACTAAAGAACACATAAACAATTTTATGTTGTCCACAAATTTGAATGCAGTGGTAGAAGAAGATTCAATTGTAAGATTATTCCCTTATACCTTACAAGGATCAGCAAGGTCATGGTATTTTTCATTACCAGCTGGTTCCATTAATAGGTGGGATGCCTTTCAAGAGCAGTTCTTGACCAAGTTTGGAGATGAGAGATCGACAACTACTCTTCTCAATGATCTCTCTAACTTGAAAGTTGAACCTAGAGAACCAATTAAGGACTTCAATTCACGTTTTAATAAGTTATTGAATAAAATCCCAACAGAATCCAAGCCTAGTGATGAAGTCCAAAATGAAAGGTACATTTCTTCTCTTCCCTCAAACGCAGATTTTTTTGTCGATAGGGCTGCCAAACCAACTTTGGCAGAAAACATGAAAGAATCCATAGCTGTATAAAAACGTATTTTAGCTTTAGAGAAAAAGAATACATTAGAAGAAAAAAATCCAAGAAGGTAATTTTTAGGAATGAATCCAAGAAAAAATCACCTAAAGATCCTTTTGATCATAAAGGACTGCAAAAGGTCCTTAAAACCATGTCCAATGAAATGGTTGACATAAAAAAACAGGTAGCTGAGACTTCCCTAAGGAAAGCTTATAGACCTTACAAAAGAAATCCATCCTCTGATCCTAAGTCTCCAAGTATAATATCAAATTCTAAATCAGATGTAGAGGAAGAGGAAATCTCAACAACTGAAGAACAAACTAATGATGAAGAAGTAGTTGAATTACAATGAATGTGGGATTTTATCCTTCCTAATGAAGAATCACAAGAAGCATAACCTATTGCAACCAGGAGTAGAAGCACTGTAGATTTGTGACAAACAAGTCCAAAACAGAAAGAATCAACTCCAACTCCCAAAGATAAAGTAATAGATAAGAAATATTGCCCCAAATCCACTCAAACCATTCCTTCTGAATCAAATTCTTCACCTTCAGCTAAAACCCTACTAGTCTGTGATGAAATGGAATAAAACATTGTTGAAGATATGGAAAGGACTAGGGCAAATATTACATTCCATGAGCTTAGAAAATTAAAACATCAACATAAGCTATTCCTCAAAGAACTAAAAGCAGACCCTACTTCTCTTCCCGCTGCTGTAATCTCACAGGTTGCTCAAGAAATGGGAAGGCCTCCTACTACCTCATTAGATAAAATTAGTTCAACTGATATCGCTCTAATAGGAGGAAGATCCAAATCCCATACACCTCCATTTCTTTTGACTTTTGAAGTTTTCAATAAAAATCTACACAATTTTTTAGTTGATTCTAGAGTTTCATCTAACATTCTACCAAGAATAGTGTGTGCGAAATTGAATGTGGAGCCCCAAAAATTTGTTGTTTTCACTATGCAGTTAGATCGATCTCAAGTCAAAGTTATAGGGGAACTCAATCAAGTCACTATTCGACTCTAATAAAATCCAAAAGTATGTCAAGTCATTGACATCCTTGTGGTTGATATCTCGGAATTCTACAACTTAATCCTTAATAGATACTGGTCAGAAAAGCTTCATGGCTATTTCGCAACTGACTGGTCCCATATGTGGCTTCCCTATAACGGTAAGCCAAATCAAATAAGGGTTGATCAAGAGAAACATCAAAATTATATTGTCACAAAATTAGAGGGAGAAAATGAACCTGTTGCATATAGTAGCAATATCATTGGAAATTATTCAATTGAATCATTTCTAGGCAATTTTAATGCAAATAATTCACCCTTCTTGGAAAATTCTGTTATATCACAAGTTGAAAATTATTCTCAAATAGATGTTTCTAAATGTATAAATTTTGTAGATAGACCTGTAGTTAAGTCTTTATTTTTGAAATTATATTTTGATGGATCTAGGTCTAACGATGGAGCTAAAGCAGGATGCATATTAGTTAGCCCAGAAGGGGAAAAGCTATGTTAGCATGTAGACTTGAATTCAAATGCACAAATAACACTGTCGAATATGAAGCATTAGTTCAAGGGTTGTAGAAAGCTATAGGCCTTGATATCAAATATCTTCAAGTTTTTGGAGATTCGGAAATTGTAATTAAGCAAGTAAGGAATACTATACACTGTCTCTCTAGACACTTGAAACATTATCAATCATTAGTCCAAGACCTCACCTCTCATTTTACAGTATTTAACATTTCCCCTATCCCAAGACGCCAAAATGTAAGTGCTGCTCTTTTGGCCAATGTTGCATCCAAGCTCATACCACGAGGAGATTATAGCCCCAATTGCTTTTCTATTGAATTAGTTTTTAGGCCTACTATTCATAACAATATCACCATTTGGTGAGTCTTTAATAATGATCTAGATATCATAAGTTTATAACATCTGAAGGCTCTTACGATGACCAGATAATAGATGAATATCAACATGACAACCAGCTTAAGCAAGAAATGATTGCAAATCCCATGCCTAAATATGTGGTTAAGCTAGAAGACTTAAATGATCTTAAGGACATATTCAAGAAACCTACTAACTCAAAAATTCGAAGTTCAACTTTCAGATTTGAATTAGTTAATCTTGGAATTGACCTTAAACCTCAAAATATCAATCTAGGACTCGATCTTACACTAGATGAAAGATCAGCCTTTGTTCAGTTGTTAAAGAAATACAAAAATACCTTTGCTTGGAACTATGAAGATCTTAAGACATACGATACTTCCATCATTCAACATACCATTCCCATGATATCTGATGAAAATCCTGGAGAATAGAAGTTGAGAAAGATTCATCTGAATTTAGAAAATTAGATCAAATCTGAATTGAATAAGCTTCTCAAAGTCAAAATAAATTTTCCCGTTAGGCATTCAAGGTGGGTTTCTAAGCTTGTTCCAGTTAGGAAAAAGAATGGTGATATTCGAATATGTATAGACTTTCACAATCTCAACAAAGCTTGTGAGAAGGACAACTTTATATTACGTCCTATGGAACAGATACTGCAATCAGTTGCAGGCTTGGAATTGATGTATTTTCTAGATGGATTTTTAGGTTATAATTCGATTCTAGTACATCCAGATGACTAACTAACGACCACATTTTGAACCAAATGGGGCACCTATGCCTATCAAAAGATGCCAATTGGGTTAATCAATGTTGGTGCAATATTTTAGAGAGTCATGGCCATATATTTCAAAGGTTTGGTGAACAAATTAGTGGTAATTTATTTAGATGACATAACTGTGTATTCGAAAAAGCACAGTAATAATTTAAAGGATTTAAAACAAATCTTTGAGTGTTGTCAAAGGTATGGGATTTCTCTCAACACTAAGAAATCTTTCTTTTCTTTGAGTGAAGGAAAGCTCCTTGTATTTATCGTATCCAAAGAAGGAATTCTTATTGATCCTGATAGGATAAGAGAAATTTTTTAAATCTCTTCACCTTATAATAAAAAGTCCATGCAATCTTTCCTAAGTCAGATAAATTTTTTCAAAAGATTTGTCCCTGACTTTTCATGAATCATTTTACCCCTCCAATCTATGATTAAGAAAAATTATGTTTTTAAATGGGGATATACCGAGCATGAATCTTTTAATCTGATTAAACAAGTTATCATAAATGCTCCCTCTTTAGCAACTCCAATTTTTTCTAATCATTTCATTTTATATACCTTTGCTGCCGAAACATCATATGTAGTTATGCTAACACAGGTCAATGATGACAAAATCGAAGCACCGATTTCTTTTTTTAGGTCCAATTTGTAGGGGGCTGAATTAAACTACTCAGACGTTGAAAATCAAGATTTTGTTGTTTTCAAATCAATAAAGCGTTTCAGACCCTTTCTTCTCAAGACTCACACTAAGGTAGTAGTCCCATTATCAACAGTAAGAAATCTACTAATGCAAAGAGATGTGGGTGAGAAAAAAGAGAATTGGGTAACAACACTGCAAGAATATGACATTGAGATTAGACCAGCTAAAATTGTTAAAGATAAAGGTTTTTGCAGAATGTTAGCAAGAACATCCAACTTACTAGCACTACAAGATTCAAGTGACAATATACAAATATGTGAGGTAAGCCTCAACGATACTGAATCCAAATATGATGATATCACCTTTTAATTGAAAAATGGATATGCCCCTATGCAACTAAGTTACAAAAGAAAAAGGGCTTTGAGGATAAAAGCCAAGCAATATGAAATCATCTATGATGTGTTGTTTAGGAAAAAATATGATTCTGTTTTTCTCAGATGCCTTGAAAAATCTAAGGCAAAAAGGGTTTTGCAGGAACTCCATGATGGACCAGTTGGTGGACATTTTGGAGGAGACACAACAACACATAAAATCATACATAATGGCTATTATTGGCCAATCTTATTTAAATATGCACACAACTATGTAAGGAAATGTAAAATTTGTCAAATAGTTGTTGGAAGACAAAGGAAACCCGCTTTACCATTGCATTCGGTCAACATTAAACAACCATTTGAACACTGGGGACTGGACATAACAGGTGAGATCATTCCTCACTCTTCAAAGCAACATAGATTTATCCTTACATCAACTGATTACTTCACAAAATGGGTGGAAGTGATTCCACTTAAGGTAGTCAGTTCTGAAAACGTCATCGAATTTATTGATCAGTTTATTATTACCAGATTTGGCCTACCAACTGCCCTCATGTTTGACAATGCATATTATTTCACGGGTAATACTATGACAAAATTTTCTCTTAAAAGAGGTTTTAATATGATCCAAATTGGACCCATCAAAGACTGGCAAAGAACCATGATTGTATCAAGTCAGGACGAATCTCTAAAAATTCCAAAAACAGTGATCAAAAACACCCTGAACCAGTGGCAATGGCAGCTAGCGTGGAATGACGAGGACCTTGGTCAAAGCGTGCTGACCGAGGCCCATGGAGATTGCGCAGGAGGCCAAAGTAGCCCCTGGGAGCCCCGGATTGGGAAAAGGAGGTGATTTTTGATAAGCGATTAGCACCTTGCTAGGCGAACACGGCCAAAATGGGGGAAGCCCGAGCACTTGGACACATGGCAAACCAGAGAACAGAGGGTGCAAAGGCAAAAGTGCTAATCGTACAAGGTGGGACCCGTGCTCTGGAAACCGGCGGTATTGATCGGAGCGCCCTCAAATGGTAAACGGTTTTGGAGAAAGCGGAGAGACCCCACTCAACGATCAATGCATGGCGATGGAGAAGAGAGAAAACCACCGTTGATCATGCGTTATCAGTCGAGCAGGTCAACCGCACGGGACGTGCGAACGACGTTGGATCTGGGGGACCCAGATCGGACAGCTAAGATTGCGTCTGATGGAGGAAGTGGAATTGATGAAGGATTAAGCCGCATTTGTAAAGATTTGAGGTTTATTCAACTGACACGATGGAGGAAGGATGCATCCATGATGTAACTGAAGAAATGAACCAACAAGCAGGTTGGTGCTATTCAGATGGGAACACGTGGCCACTCCCTAAGCGTTCATGATGACACCGAACAGGGAACTCCAAGCACAACTGCAAAAGGTGAATTGACAGAGGTGGAAGAGGAATCGAATGGGCATGGGGATGAATGGCTAAAAGCCATGAACAGGGAAAATCGAATAAAAATGGGAATTAGACACAAAGAGAGAGTCAAGAGATGACAAAGGTGGAACAGTTGAACACTGAGAGACAAAAACCAGAGAAGAGGCAGTTAAGCTAAAGTAGAGATAGACAGAGGGCCGAGCTGACTAGCGGCAGCATCGAGCACCAGAGAGCTTGAGAGAATCAAGACATCCCCTAGAGGAATCTATCAGGATTGAGCTTCACATTTGGGTCATTCCACTGTAGACCAGAAGGTCATAGAGTTGGTAGGAAAAAGAAGAGTCTGTGTACTCCAGTGGCTTGGGAAATCCAAGAAACCACCTTGCCAAGCAAACCTGTTTCAGGAGAACTCACATTGAGTCCCTGCATTGTAATTCTCTGCTCAAAGATTCAATAAAATAATTCCACCACTGAAAGCTAGACCGGAGACGTAGCCCTGGAGAATAGGGTGAACTCCTTATTAAAATTTCTTGTGTCTTTGTGGTTTCTTACTATATTTCTCTATTGTCTTTCCATCTAAATGTCTGTGTAGTGGCAATCTGATCAATCCGTTGCTTAAATAACACAAAACACACACCGGCACATGAGTCTGTAATACCTTTTGTTTAATAAATCTTTAACTGATGTCATTCATAGGGTGAATATCAGATCAATTGGTATGAAAGCAGTAGGTTGAAAGGTTAGACAAGCTTGTGTTGGTATAGCTGTGAATGCTCACTAGATCAAAGCTCAAATTAGGAGAAGGAGAGTTGGTAGAAACTAATTCTGAAATTGGGAGAGTCTATCCTTGGAAGACAATGTCAAAGGAACGTTCTATGGGGTCAGACCCTCAATTTAAAGAAATTTTCCTAGCTATAAAGTCTATGGTAGAATAAATGTATAGGGACTTTAGAAAGCATAAGGATGAAGATTCATCACGTTCTAAACAAGATAAAGAAAAAGATGAGTCGCATTCCCATGACCACTCAAAAGGAAAAGGGAAAGAGGAAAGCTTTTTCACACCTCATAATAGCCATGTGCATAATAAGAAGGCATCTTTGATTAAGTTAGATGTTAAATTTGATTTGCCTATATATGATGGAGAGCTAAATGCTGAAACGTTGGACAATTGGATTAGACAAATTGATGTATATTGCAGGGTACAAAACATAGAATCGGACAAGAGTAAGATTCAGCTAGCAAGCCTACGCCTAGGAGGCACTACCTTGGTTTGGTGGGAAGGCAGAACCCAAGCTGATATGAAGAAGCATGGTAAGACCATCTCTGTCTAGAGTGAATTTTTTGTTGTAATCCAAAAGTAGTTCTATCCATTGGCCTACATGCAACAAGCCATGATGAGTTGGAAAACTCTTCGGTAGTTGAAAGGGAAAAGTGTGCAAGGGTATACTCAAGAGTTCAAAAAGAGAGCATTGATGTTGGGTATCTCCTTAGACTCACCAAAAACTCTTTTGAAGTACATTGGTGGTCTACACAGCTACATGAGGCATACCATCCTCATGTTTAATCCCACTAGTATAGATGAGGTATCTGCACAAGCTACTCATCTAGAAGCTAGAGGAAAGAATGGAAATCCAGAAGTTGGGGGACCATCCCAACCCATTGTAAGCAAGAGCAAGGAGAAAAGAAAGCAGAAGTGGAAAGCAAGGAAGGCTAACACTGCACAGAAAAGCAAATCTTCGTGCACTCACTATAAAAAGGATGGGCATGATGATGAGCATTGTTGGATTTTGCATCCAGAGTTGAAACCTAAGAAGTCTGAGGGAAAGAAGAAGAAGACCGTTGTAGCTATTCAAAAATATTTGGGGTCAGTCTCGGGAGATGAAACAATCATTGCAGCCATAGGTATAAAAGGTTGTCTGCTTTAGAGAATGTTGAAATCAAGAAACAGGTGCAGGAGTTGCTCGAGAAAGGGTTCATCAGGCCTAGCACATCACCATGTGGGTCACCAATCTTTTTGGTGAGAAATAAAGATGGATCGTAGAGAATGTGCATTGACTATCGAGCACTGAACAAGATAACAATAAAAAATCATTATCCCCTTCCTCGCATAGATGATATTTTAGATCAATTGAAGGAAGCTGTTTATTTCACCAAGCTGGATTTTCACAGTGGATACCATCAGGTCAGAGTTGCAGAGCAAGATGCATGGAAGACTGCTTTGAAAACAAAGCAGGGATTGTATGAATGGCTGGTTATGCCTTTTGGCCTAACTAATGCTCCTGCTACTTTCTTGAGATTAATGAATGATGTACTCAGACCTTTTCTTGATGATTTTGTTATTGTGTGTCTAGATGACATTCTGAGTTTTAGTAAAACGTGGGAAGACCATTTAAGGCACGTTAAGCAGACATTAGATGTTTTTAAAAGAGAAAAACTTTATGTTAAACTCTCCAAATGTGGATTTGGAAAAACCTCTCTAAATTATTTGGGTCACATAGTAGGGGAGGTGAATTGAAAATAGATCCCTCTAAAGTCACAGTCATTATAAACTGGCCTAAACCCAATTCTGCTACAGAAGTGAGAAGCTTCTTAGGAGTAGCAAAATATTGGAGGAAGTTCATTTCAAAATTTTCCTCAATTGCAGCTCCCTTACATGCCTTGACAGGACTGAACAAGGTGTTTCAGTGGGAAGGCAAACAACAGAAAGCCTTCGACACCTTGAAAGAAAAGATTAGTACAACACCGGTACTAGCACTGACAGATCTACAAAGACCATTTGAGATCCAAACTGATGCCAGTGACTATGCCATGGGAGCAGTGTTGACACAGCACGGTAAAGTCATATGTTATCATTCTGAGACTTTTAATAATTTAGTAGTTAACTATCCTACATATGATAAAGAATTGTATGCATTAGTTCAGAATGTGAAAAAGTGGAAACATTACTTAATGGGCAAAGAAACAGTAATACATACTGATCATCAGCCACTTCAATACCTACACTCCCAAAATAAGTTGCAGCAATTAAGACATTATAGGTGGATGAGTTTTCTACAACAGTTTCATTTAGTCATCATATATAAAAAGGGCATGCATAACAAGGTTGTAGACATGTTATCTAGACCCATTCTAAATGCATCTACCATACTTAAGCATAATTCTGTGCTACATGAAAGCTACATAGAACATTATGCTCAAGACGTGGACTTTAAATATGTATATGCAACTTTGAGTCAAGGAAAAAGAATAGAAGAATTGGACTATCAGATGAAGGATCGACTCTTATATCATTGTGGGAAACTCTGCATTCCACAAACTGAGAGAGTAAATATAATTAGGGAAGCACACACTTCTCTAATATCATGTCATTTTGGGGTGAGTAAAATAGTTGCACAACTGCAAAGGTTCTGCTATTGGCCGAGAATGAGTGAGACAATTTCTATATATGTAAAGGGATGTGCTATGTGTGCGAAAAGCAAGCCTAGCAACAGAAAACTAGGCTTGTACTCTCCATTTCCAATTCCTTCTCACCCTTGGGAAAGCATTTCCATGGATTTTGTTGGAGGACTGCCTAAATCTAGGAAAGGTCATGATTATCTATATGTTGTTGTGGATAGGTTCAACAAAATGTGTATTTTGATATCCTGTAGTAAACAGATTACAAATGAACAAACTGTAAAATTGTTCTTTGAACATGTATGGGTTCATTTTGGATTACCCACTTCTATTGTATCTGATCGAGACACCCAATTTCTGGGAAAGTTTTGGTCAAGTCTGTGGGAACTAATGGACACCAAATTAAAGAAAAGCACAGCTTTTCATCCACAAGCAGATGGCCAGACAAAAGTAGTTAACGGGACGGTGATCTAGTTACTGAGAGGATATTGCAGCAAACACCCTAAACTTTGGGATGAACACTTGTGTTATGTGCAACATGCTTACAATAGAGCCAAACACTCTTCTACACAGAGATATCCTTTTGAGACCTGTTTTGGTTTCATACTAAGGTCTCCTTTGGATTTTGTCTTTGGTAAAGATACCATGGTTGATAGACATAGTGATGTGGACAAGAAAACTAGGTTCATTAAACAGATCTAGGAGATCCACCAAGCAGGACAGGAACATCTAGAGAAGAGCCAGGCCAAGTACAAGGCTAAGCGCGATAAGCATTGGATGGAGCATAGTTTTCAAGTTTGAGATGAAGTCTGGTTGTATATCAGCAAGGACAGGATGCAAGGTGAAGGTAAAAAGATAAAACCTATCAAGTATGGACCCTTCAGGATACTTGAGAAGATTACTGAAAATTCTTTTTTCCTTGATCTACCAGCTTACATGCACATCTACTCAGTCGTAAACGCATATTGCTTGAGGTTGTTTGAACCTTCAATGATTGAGGACCTTCCAGAGCAGAGTCAATTACCTTTTGGTTGATGACCTACTACCTGAATATCCTAATGAATTACGAGAAGAAACAGTGCTAGACAGGAAGGTAAGGACGACGCACAATGGACAAGTGGAATACCTCAGGATTGGGCTCAAAGGTTCGAGGCCTAGTAGTGCGAAGTGGATTGAGATTGGACAAGTGAAAAAGCAATACCGTCACTTAGTCGATGCTTGAAAACCAACTTTTTGTGGTCGAAAAGATCCTTCATTGGAAGGTCATGATCTGAATTGGATCCATCAAATACTGGCAAAGAACCATGACTGTATCAGGTTGGGACGAATGTTTAAAAATTCCAAAAACAATGATCAAAAACACCCTGAACCAGTGGCAATGGCAGCCAGCATGGAACAAGGACGACCTCCATCAAAGCGCGCTGACCAAGGCCCATGGAGACTGCACAGGAGGCCCAAGTAGCCACTAGGATCCCCGTATTGGGAAAAGGAGGTGATTTTTGATGCACGATTAGTGCAGCACCTAGCGCTAATCACGCATCGCTGGGCAAATCGGGCTGAAATGGGGGAAGCCTGAGCACTTCGACACATGGCGAACCTGAGAACCATGGGCGAAAAGGCAAAACGCTAATCATACAAGGTGGGACCTGTGCTCTAGAAACTAGCAGTATTGATCGGAGCGCCCTCAAACGGTAAACGGTTTTGGAGAAAGCAGAGCGATCCCACTCAACGATTGAAGCTTGGCGGCAGAGGAGAGAGAAAATCGCCATTGACCGCGTGTTATTGGTCGAGCAGGTCAACTGCAGGGGAGGTGCGAACAACGTTGGTTCTAGGGGACCTAGAATAGACGGCTAAGATTGCGCCTGATGGAGGAAGTGGAATCGACGAAGGATTAAGCCGTGCTTGTAAATATTTGAGGTATGTTTAACTGCCATGATGGAGGAATAATGCATCCACGATGTAACTGAAGAAATTAACTGACAAGCAGGCTAGCGTTGTTCAGATGGGGACACGTGGCTACTCCCTGAGCGTTCATGATGATGCCGAACAGGGAACTCTAAGCGCAACTATAGAAGGTGAATTGACAGAGGCAGAAGAGGAACCGAATGGGCATGGGGACGAATGGCTAAAAGCCATGAACAGGAACAGTCGAATAAAAAGGGGAAGTAGACATAGAGAGAGAGTCGAGAGACAACAAAGTTGGAATAGTTGAACACTGAGAGACAGAAACCAGATAAGAGGCAGTTAAGTGAAAGCAAAGATAGACAGAGGACTGAGCTGGCCAGCGGCAGCATCGAGCACTAGAGAGCTTGAGAGAATCAAGCCATCCCCTAGAGGAATATGTCAGGATCAAGCTTCACATTTGGCTCCTTCCACTATAGACCAGAAGGTCGCAAAGCTGGTAGGAAAAACAAGAGTCTATGTACTCTAGTGGCTTGGGAAATCCAAGAAACCACCCTGCCAAGCAAACCTATTTCAGGAGAACTCACATTGAGTCCCTGCATTGTAATTCTCTACTCAAAGACCTAATAAAATAAGGCCACCACTAAAAGCTGGACCAGAGACGTAGCCCTGGAGAATAGGGTGAACTCCTTATTAAAATTGCTTGTGTCTTTGTGGTTTCTTAGTGTATTTCTCTATTGTCTTTCCATCTAAATGTCTGTGTATTTGCAATATGATTGATTCGTTGCTTAAATAACATAGAACACACACCATCACATGAGTCTATAATACCTTTTGTTTAATAAATATTTAACTGATGTCACTCATAGGATGAATATCAGATCATAAACTTGAATATTCTGCTAAATATTATCCTCATGGAAATAGTTTGGTCGAATCTACAAACAAAAATCTCATAAGAATCATCAAACGAACTATTGGTCAAATTCAGAAAAACTGGCACAAATATTTATCATTTTCTCTATGGGCAGATCGAATAACACAAAAGGCCTTAATAGGAAGTTCTCCTTTTAATTTGGTCTATTGGAAAGAGGTTTTTCTCCCCACAAATATAGCTATTCCCTCTCTAGCCCTGGTTCAATTTATCGAAGAAATTCCTTCCTCCTCTATGCAATTAAGGCAATCGTAAATCCTCAAGCTCAAGAAGAAAGAGATAAAGCCCAAATAACACATGCACATCATCAACAATTAGTTAAATCTTCATTTCATACAAATTCTGTAATTCCTAAATCCTTTCAGCTCGGAGACCTTGTATTGAAGTGGGATAGAGCACATGTAAGCATACCAAATTCCAAAGAATGTGGCTTGGCCCATTTCATATTGCGGAGTAAATCGACCCATCCACCTTTTTACTGTAGGGTTTATCAAGCAAGAGAGATTCTATGCCTGTTGATGGGCATATTTTTAAGAAATATTTTTCATGGAAGATAACCTCTTCTATTCCTTGTAGACTATTGTCTTTACATTTTCTAGGAAAATAAAAGTTAAATATCATTTACTTTTGGCCTTTACAATAGTAATCTCTTTTATATTTTGACTTTTCTCTTGTATAAGTAGAGACTGTTGAGAAGATAATTTTCACATTTTAAACATAAGCTAAGTTCTATTACTCTGAAATCTATTTTTTTTCCACCAAAATTACTTGTCCCTTGCAAAACTTCAACTTTATAAAGAAACCTTTGTTCTTCCATCGGTCAAGAAAAATATCTATAGAAAAGAAAAGACTCTCTATAGAAAAGCATCCTTATCTCTATAATTATCATCCAGAAACTCTTAAGGAGTCAATGATTCTCCCCATCTAGTAAGTTTTTCTCCTTTTAGAGTGTAATTCTAAAATATACTTAAACTTAAGGATAAGAGGTCTCATCAAGAGCCGACTTACCATGATCATAGGGAAGTAATAAACTGACATTACCAATACTGCATATCAAAATAGGGTAATGGCTTGAGATTATTTTAATCAAGAGACAAGGGGTCTCATGACGAGCCAACTTGTTCAGTTGAATTACAATTAGTGAATGGAATTGTCAATTTTGGCCACCAAACCAAGACAATGACCTTTAAGTAGAAAAAATGAAGTTTTTAACAAAAATAAATGGTTTAGAAAAGAAATAAAAAGAAGTAAGTATATGAATATGAATTTATCTCTAAAAATTGCACTCTTATCTAGATGGGATACTTAATCATTGATGGTTAAAACGTAACCCTGTCGAGGCTATGGACGTCTACTGGAAGCAGAGGCTCTACCTGTGACAAATGAGTACATCTAAAAGTTAATTTGCGAGAGCCCCCTGCTTTATCTTTGAGACCAAGTAAAGACTGATGTGGACAAAGGAATTTTCATTTTGAAAAGGATAATAAAATGGATGATAATTAGGTGGATTTTGTTTTCTTATTCAGAGAAATGTTACTTATTTTATATTTCATGTATTTCCTATTTTATGAACTATCTTTATTTGGAAGTTTTATAAATTTCAGAACACTATCATAGATAATTGGTTCTTCCAGCGAATCACCAATTATTGTGCTACTCAAACCCACCACCCCCCCCCCCCCCTCATTTACTAATCTAATGGTTAATATGATAATTAATAAATGGGGAACTTTTATAAAAAACCCTCCAAGAAAAGTTTAGCACTTAGGTGCTTTCTTTTGAACTTTTAGAAATAAATCAAGATATCGAGTCAAAACCCTCTAAGACTAGCAATTCTCGCCTTTTCACATACCGCTGGACCAAGTTTGTTGAAAGGGCTAATTACTGAAAAAAATTGTGAATTGTGATAGAATGAATCACTACATTTAACTTAGACTTCATTAGACTTTTCATTCAAAAACTAATATTTAAGGCATTTCCTATAAATGAAGCACTTATCACAATCGCATATCGGTGTTCACAAAGGACGCAACTTGCAAAACATGTCGTAACATGTGAGATGCGATATTGCAATAGAACAAGTCAACCTTATCACATCGTGTCAATTTTCTAAAAACCCAAATCTTATGAACTACGGGAGCTTTTGAAATGTGATAAAACCCATACTCGAGAAAATAAAATGTTAAAATGTAAGTTAAGTCCACCACGTAGTGAAAAGAACTTTATGAAATAATTACTCAGTTGGGAAATCTATGCTCTAAACGATAACAAATATGTCACTTATCTCACATCTCGCATCCCAAGGAATATTAAAAAATTCTAGGAAATAGCACAACTAAAAGTGTGAAAGTGTGATTTACGATATTGTGATAATCTTATCGCAATCACAAAATCGACAGCCTCGTAGTTCGAACTAGCCACCTTGAACTGTTTCCTTTCCGTTTGCGATGTGGTAATTTAATGAGTAATAAAGGCAATGGTAAGGAGCCTTAGTGGCTATTTAATGAGTTTAATGGCATTTATGTTAGAGAGTGACTCAACGTGATACGATATATTCTCATTTGCATTCTAGATAATAGCTCCTATATTGTCACCTTTTTGAGGTTAACTATATCATTTATTCTCACTATCATTCTCGCTCGTATTTATCGGATAACTTCTGTTTCACTCCATTTTAGGAAAACCCTGCAAAGAACATCATTGGAAACAATGGTGAAGAAGGGGAAGAGAACTGCATCTAAGAAATCAGAAATGATGTCACTTTTCTTTGATACCACATGCAATAAGGATGGGGGAACTTTGACATGGGAGGCCATGTACAATTTGTTGGAAGAAGAGCAGCCCAGGCCACTGGTAACAAAGGCCATGGAAGATGCTCAGGAGTCATCTTACACCTCCTATTTGAAAATAGCATGTTCATTCCTACACCGAATAGCTACAAGACCAAAAATAATACCATACATAGATATAGTCAAATGGGTAATTGACGAGGTGGACATCACAGAAAGAACCTTCAAGAATCACAGGAAAGAGGTCATGGGATCTTTCTTGGTGGACAACCTATGACTAATGTACTAGTTACGAGAGCCACAAAATCTCTACAACAAATAGTTCCTTGAGAAATTCACTAAGGAAAATCAGGACCCGTCAAATGTCACACAAACTTGGAAATCAATCGAAGGCAAGCTCAAACGGGATAACATTGGTATGTACTCAATGGCATCCATTTCTCCCCCTCATAGTTCCATAGCAGCAATGATATGTAGGTAATTTGGTAGGCCCGATAGCACCAAGTTTTCCATGGAATGGCTCCTATTAATAAATGCAACAGTGAATGCAACAATAATGAATTGGGCTTAAATTTTATCAGATAATTTGGCAAAGGCCATTATAGAATATAGAAGGAAAAGAAGTTGCTCTTTAAGGATTTTTCCCCCTTTCTTCATGAGTGCTTTCGTTATGGATGCAATCTGTTTTTGTTCTCAATTTCCCAATATGGGATGGAAGTGGACTGTACAGAACCTTCTTCCCATCCATATACACCATAATATTTTGTGGGAATCTCAATTCCACTCCCATTTATATAAAATCTGTCAAGGTTTTATGCTACCCATTCATAGAGAAGTTTATGACAGAACTGCCCATAGGTTTTCTAAAGAAGTTGAAGTAGATATATTTCTAGTAGCCAGATGGTTTGGGGAAGAAACATTCACCTACATCAGAGTTTTTGGGAGCACTTCTTCACTGCATGTCCTCCCAAATTATGTCCCCGACAAACTAATGGCCAGAGAAATAGCCTACAAAACAAAAGGGGAAGGCAGAATGAGCAGAGGACTGAAAGAACAAAAGAAAGCCATTTGGCCTACATTCCCATTACAGTGTAATTCTTTTGCACTACAAGATTATGGACATGCATTAAAATAAAAAGATTTTATTAAGTCTCTAAAATTAACTACAGTTCTAGGAAGGAAGTACGACCCAAATGGCGCTGTTAAGGAATTTACTACTATAGTAAAAGTAAAACAGTTCACCCATGAAGAGGACACCTTTGATGACATCTTCCTACAGGCAAAAACATTTTCACAAGTTTTTCATATGGCATCACTACATTTGACCCCAAAAGATGTTAAGTCTTTCCATGTGTACAGGAAAAAGAGATTATTAAAGGTCCCATTGGACCTATTGCATATTGAACCAATAAAGGAGCCAACTTCGAGTGTAATCTTGGAGAGCAGCTCCAAAGAAAACATTGAAGAGGAAACTCAAGAGAGATATATGCATGAGTCAGAGCACTCAAAGTGGCAGTCTCAAAATGGGGGAGCATACACCAATAAAGAGTCTGAAAAAGATGCAGCTCAAAGTATAGAGGAGACGACCAAGCAGACCAAAGCAAATAAACAAGCAGAAGTTTCTTCTACTTCAACTCAGTCAGGTAAAGCTCCACACAAATACAAACCTTGAGCAAACATCTGGAATACAAAGTCCCAAGAAAACCCAGCATAAGTCGAATCCAAAAACAACAGAGGAAAGAGCTACATGCACTCAGGACGTTGAGATCATTCTTGCTACTCCTACTTCAGAAATTGTTTTAAGAATTGAGGAAATACCTCCTCTAGATGTATTCTATAGCCCTACCCACAACGTTATAGTCAAGAGACAAAGGAAGAAAAGAAAATTGGATGTTGTAGCTATTATGACTTCGGAAAATGAACCAATGGACATCATATGGAAGGACTCGTCTATCGACCCATCTAAGAATCTCACAAAGCTATCACAATTCACAGGAGCCTATGCCAAAGGAACTATTGAGAAGGAGACAGAGGTCCAAATGCTGCTCAAGGAAAAGGAACAGAGAATTCTACTGCTAGAACAACAATTAGTCCAAGAAAAATTACAAGTAGGTCAACTCTAGAAGGAATTTGAACACATGAGAATACAACATCAAGCCAGCTTAGCAAAAAACGATTTGCAGATATAAGCCATGATAGATAAACTTAAAGAAAATCCGCAAATCGACGAATTCATCAAGAAAGCACTCAGCCTCAATTCCTTACTAATGCAGCAAAAGGAAGTATTTTTCCAGAAAATCTCACAGATAAATCCTTATTGTGAAACCAATGATAAATTAACAAACCATATTATTGATATGAGGTTGGAGTATGATGAAGTCCACAAAATGGTTTTTGAATTTATCACCTGGCAAGAATTAGAGGATGGGAGGAAGGTTGACCTACCAAAGCTGGAAGATTCTAATAAAGATATTTTGTACACAGATTTGTATTCTCGGTTGAAACAAGCGGAAAGGGGCGCACCGATAGCAATGACAGCGTAACAGAAGCCATTGATGAAAATCTTCATGTCACCAATCTGGTCAAGAAGTGTGTACCAAGGTTTCTTCTGAATGCCAAACAACTAGAGCAACAGCGAAAATAGGTAGCACAGGAAAAGGAGGAGGCAATCAAACAGTTAAATAGGCTGAATTGGAAATCATACTAACAACTTTTAGTGAAACCACATAGCCAGTGGAAGAATTTGAGATGTTTAACAACATCTACACAAAATATGGTGCCAACACTAACAGATGCCATATTTGTTGAGTAGTTAAAATCTGCAATCGGCCAACTACCTCAGCTCAAGCCAATGACTAATATTTGCGACCTTGGAGATAAAGTTCAAAGGAATTAATCATTAATTTATTTTTCTTTTAGTTTTAGTTTTTTCATATTATGAGGAAGGTTTTTTAAAACCTCCATATCTAATTTTGTAATACTCTATTTTAAGACATATAGTTTAGTATTTAAACCCCTCTCATGCATTTAGAGAAGGGTCCAAAAATGTTATCAAAAACACTTTTCAAAACATTGCACTTTTGTACTTTTGAGGAGGTTTTTATGAAATGAATGGAAGATGATCTATTTTCTTTTAAATATCTAGCATGCTCTACTGAAATGCACTTTTGTATTCTTAGAATGTGTTGGATTGATTGAAATTGGGTTGATATTACTGAAGCACATGAGCAGGACTTATCATATATGGAACTTTTATCGTATGATAATGTTTTATTTATGTATTAGGAAATACTTATTTTATCAATTGTTTTATGTATGAAAGTCTGAATTATAGTTTTAGCATTATTTCACTTCTATATGATGTTGGCTCTGATTCCATTGTGAATACATGATATATTTTTCTCAATCATTTTGTCTAATTATTTATCCAAAATGATTATTATTAAAAGATTTAATTTCTTCTTGCAGTTGAATGATCTTTATTACCAATTTCTGTCAGACATCATTGTAGATCGCATATCGTACTTGATTCTCGAGTATACTTATAGTTATATAGTGTTAAATTAGGATATATGCATGTGTTTAGAAGTTAGATTATATTACACTTAGCTTAATCATTTCTTGTTACATCATATATCATCCCACCAACACTATCAAATCCTTTTTGGGAAACTGGTCCTATCATCCCCAGTCGGAGCCACTATACCAAATGGAAAAGTAGTTGCTTTCAAGGTTTGGACCAAGTTTTTTCCCCCATGTTGTCGCAACGATTTTTGAGGCTTCAATAGGATAGAGGTGATCTCTCTAGCCCAATGAGCGGGTCTAAAAACAAACTGAACAAACTAATGCAGGATTTCCTAGATTATGTTTAAAAATGCAGAGAGAGAAAGAAACTGAGAGAAAGAAGCCTACCTCACTCTGATGCTAATCGATCAATCCTTTGGTGATGGCTTTGATCTCATAGCTTCCAGGCTCACTCCTTAATTGTTCTTTACATCTAATTACCTGCAAGAGAGATGAAAAGACAATACAAGATACAAGAGCATACATAGTACATATCAAACATAAACTACTTTGACAGATCAAGGAGTATCAAGCTAAATGCATAAATATTTAGATATTTATGGAAATTGAACATCAACTGTATATATTAGTGAATCAAAAGGGGAAGCATACAACCATTGCCTTGATGTTGGAGACCTCCTTTTTGTGGAATTCCAAGTCCAAGCCAAGACTCTTCAAGCACTCCTTCTCCACGTTAGATGGGAAGAATTTAGGCATAATCTCAGCATAAGAATGCAGGAAATCAATGACCACCCATTTGGGGATGGAGGGGATTTTATTTATAGTAAGGGAGAGGGATTTAGGGATCCAAAAAAGAGGAAGGAAGGTCCACATCTCAGGGCGTAGGCCCTTAAAGGTAGGATCAATAGCTCCAAATGGGAGAGCTCGACCATATCTCTACCCAACAACATCCAACTCCTTGTTTCTCAAAGTTTCCAGCATTAAAAGCTTCTCCTCCATTTTGAGAAAACCTTCCAGAAGAGTTTTAGCATGGGTTTCCATATTAAAACCTGCATTGGTAGTGCTAGGTCAAAAAAATATAGGCTTCCATCAGCATGGACAGACAATGGAGCAAAGAGTGATGGTCTTGAAATTTAAGGTTTCAGTCAACCTTCTCTAGAATTGACTCAGAGAAATTTTTCTTCCATTCTTCAAGAATGTTTTAGTATGTGTTTCATGATAAATATACTTCATAGTTGTCAACATTTTGGCACTTCAGGATGTGGAACAGGAAGTGAACATGGGGTGTGACAAAATATTGTGTAACAGATGCAGCCTAAATCATGAAGGTGGAATTGGGAGTGATGGGTGAAATTCTTTACAAGTCAAGGTAAGGACCGAAAAACATAATTAGGAGAGTTGTAAATCAAGCATATACATATACATATTTGAAATATCTGATATAAACATGCGTAATGGTACATGAGTAGGCATCTAATAATACATGAATCCACGACATGGGCGTAGCCATCCAAATAGAAGGGATCATGTGCATGGATCCATGGTATGGACACACCCATTCGAATAGAAAGGAACATATATATGGACCCACAGTATGGTCAAAGCCATCTGTATAATCATGTGTACAATCATAAATAACTCACAACTCCATGCAACTTGGATTTTATCAAATGGAATCAAGGGCCTTGATCTCTCTCCCCAATTCGATCAATGTACAAATTCCAACATGTGAATAGATGTGTGAAAGTCGAACATGATAGGAAACCACTTGATTACTAGTCAATCATGTAAATTGCTAATAGACATGAGAGAAACCACCAATAATGACAACGGATCTCAAGGTACAATCAACACAATCCACGAGTGTGAATGTCAAACACTTTTAGAATCATTCGATCGAAGACCAATAATGTAAACCTATCACATGTGAATAGATGTGTGAAAGTCGAACATGATAGGAAACCACTTGATTACCAGTCAATCATGTAAATTGCTAATAGACATGAGAGAAACCACCAATAATGACAACGGATCTCAAGGTACAATCAACACAATCCACGAGTGTGAATGTCAAACACTTTTAGAATCATTCGATCGAAGACCAATAATGTAAACCTATCATTGAATGTGAAGAATGTCGAAAACGCAACAAGATGATGGAGCTTAGTGAAAAGAAGTCACCTTCACTAAGTGGGCCCGCAGGCTATTTTTGGTGCAAAGTCTATTTTTAGACATATGGATCATGGTCTATGAGTTGCAGGATGCTATCTATGGATGATTAGTCATGTTGGTAAAAATAGATGGACCTCTATTTTAGACATATGAGCAGAGTTTATTTTTAGATTGCCAGTCTAAAAATAGAACAGTCGAATATTATTAGCTCTTAATAATATTTGGACTATAAACATTATCTTATCCTCTTGCAGCACTTCAATTCGAGCTACGAATGTGGCACATGGAACTGCCAGAAGGAAATACACTTTTCCTATGGGTTAGTTGAGCTATTGCATGATGGACTTCAGTGAGAACTCAAGTGATTGAGTTTGGTGGAGTTGATTGAGGAGTTGATGGAGTTGTGTTCAATTTGACTTAGTTGAACTAGTTGTATTTAGTCTAACTGCCAAATACACTAGTGATGAGTGGTGTGAATTAATTATAATTAATTCACTAATTATTAACTCATAATCAACTAAAGAATACATCATTTAAACCTCATTGCAATGGAACATTTCAGTGGAGACAAGTGTTAGAGGTGGGTGGAGAGGTGAGACTACTATTAGTTTGTGACTATAGCTATGCATGAGATTTGCACAATCATTGATTGAGATTTCCAATGAGGATTGCGCAGTAGCAAACCAAAGGGAATTCGAAACTTGGATCTGATCTATTCTCAACAGGGATTGTCCATGTAGAGCAGGCAAAAAGTGGACGAGATTTGAACCCAGTGGCTTGTTCAGATCTGAGCTAGTTTGTGTGTAAGCAATGTGGAGATAGTACTGAGTACTTGTGAGGAGTATTGTAACTATGTATTGTTAACATGTCTCTATCATCAATAATATAACAGATAGTTGGGGGTTTTCATATATGTATGCTTTCCCCAGTACATACTGTGCTGAAATGTGTGATTGATGTTTCAATGTGCGCATAGCGATTTGTTTCTTAATTCCACAAAATTGATGATCAATGGTAGAGGAGGTTATGTATTATGCATGCATTCCGCAAATAGTGTATAATCAGGATAATCTCTGTGAATAAGTGTTATATTATTCAAATTTCTACATGGTATCAGAGCGAAGTTGATCATCAGGTCTATTATTCAGAAAGTGATTACATTTTATTTCTTCAGGTAGAGTCTGTAACCGGGCCAGGTAGCCTCTAGATTCATCCTTCTTTTGGAAGGTGAGATATTCGGTGAATGCCCATACAGTCAATCTCTGTACGAGAAATACTTTTTTCTCACGAATTTTAGATCAGAAGCGGTGGAGTTTTGAGCTGGTGGAATTCGAATTTGCAACAGTGTTTTCTTGGTGTCGAAGTTGAATTGTCTTTCAACGGATTGCGATTGGAGTATGCCCTTGAAGGAAACTCAAATTATATTGCATGAAAAGACAAGATGGAGGTGGTGTTAGATGACAATGGGTTGAAGGAGCTCATAGATGCTGAAGTCCCAAAGCCTACTGATGCTGCTCAAGTTGAGGCTTGGCAAAAGAAGACATCAAACTGTCAAAGGATTCTGTTGGAGGGCATGAAGGATCACATTATATCCAGCCTGCATGGAAAGGCTTCTCCATACTTAACCTGGAAAGCGTTGATAGATTTATTCCAAAGCAAGAGCGACCAGAGGAAGTTGGTGCTCAAGGATAAACTCAGAAACATTAAGTGTGAGAACAGAGACAGTATGCCCAAGTTTCTCACTAAGTTCACCCAATGCTGGGATGAGATGGGAAGTGTGGGGGTGACTGTCAATGATGAGGACTTGGTGAGCTTGGCTCTCCTTGGTCTTCCGAAGAGTTTGCATTCCTATCAGGACTCTGTCAATGGTTAGGAGAAACTGCCAGGATGGGAGAGACTTTGGTCGGATCTTGTGCAAGAGGAGATCAGGCGGAATACTAGAGACAGATCTTCATCAAAGGCATCTGATGAAGAAAATTGTGCTTTGGTTGCCAAAGCAAAGAAGGGGAAGAACAAGAAAGCTTCTCATTCTGATGCAAAAGGCAAGAAGCAGGACATGTCCAAGGTGAAGTGCTTTCATTGTCACCAGCACAGACATTATGCCATAAATTGTCCACAGAAGAAGAAAAATAAGCAAGCTGCTGGATCTGCAGCGGGAGAGGCCTTAGCCTCGCAGTTTGAGCTGGATTTTTCACTGATAGCATGCTTGGTATAAAGTGTTATGGGATCGGTATGGTTCTTGGATAGTGGTGCGTCTTTTCACATGACATGAGATCAAGATTTGTTTTCTGATCTGGATGAGAAATATTTTGGAGTGCACATCTAGATGGGCGATGATGGTACATACAGTGCAACCGGTATCAGTACCATTTCCTTTGAGAGGGAGTCTGGTAAACCCTTCATATTGAAGGAAGTGATGCATGTTCTAGGATTGAAGAAGAATCTTATCTTTGTGTTGATGTTAGAAGACAAGGGATATAATGTTGTCTTCAGCAAGGGAAAGGCTTTCCTGCGCAGTAAGACAACTGGAGAAACCCAGAAGATAGGGGTTCGAGTCAAGAACCGTTATCAATTGCATGTAGATGGCTGTGGAGCAATGGCATGCAAGGCAAAAGGAGTGGTGATCCGGGATGATGGCAAGCTGTGGCACCAGAGATTCGGCCACCTTCACCATGGAGCTTTGAAGATACTACAGCAGATTTATACTGGGCTTCCTAAAGGCACTCTTGCGCAGCCAGATTAGTGCAAGGGGTGTACTTTGGGAAAATTTGTGAAAGAAACCTTTCACGAGAAGGATAGTCATGCCACGACGATCCTTGAGAGAATTCACACAGACGTGTGTGGACCTTTCTTAGTAGCTTCGACAGGAAAGCACAAGTACTATGTGATATTTGTTGATGATTTCTCTCAAAAGTGCTAGATCTTCTTCATGCAGAAGAAGAGCGAGACATACTCAAAGTTCTGTGAGTTCAAAGCACTGGTCGAGAAGGAATCGGGGAAGAAGGTGAAGGCTCTTAGGAGCAACAATGGTGGTGAATTCATCTCTGGCGAGTTCAAGGACTTCTACAGTGCAGAAGGGATTCGAAGAGAGCTCATAGCTCCCCATAACCCACAGCAGAACGGGGTTGCTGAGCAGAAGAACATAATAATCGTGGGTGTTGCACGGGTGATGTTGCATAATCAAGGCCTACCCCTTCACTTGTGGTCGGAGGCATGCAATACTGCAGTATATGTGTAGAATCGTTGTCCTCACAAGATACTTGGCATGAGTACACCCGAGGAGGCTTATTCTAGTAAGAGGCCTGATATTTCCCATTTGAGGATTTTTGGTTCTCCTGTTTACATGCATGTGACAAAAGATGCTAGGAAGAAGCTGGAGCCGACTGCAGAGGTTGGGATATTTTTGGGGTACACTGGTACACCCCACAACTATCGTGTGTATTTGTCAAACAGTCACAAGACTTTTGTGCGACGGGATATCAAATTTCAGGAGGAGAAAGCCGTGAAGTGTTCGCTTGAGAGGGAGCCACACTTGCATGCAGATGAGGAGCTATTAGTTCCTAAGGATGAGCTTCAGGATGTGGATCAACCACAAGATGAAGTTCATGGAGTGGGAGAGACCACTCATGTAGCACCAACCATCAGAGGGTGAAAGCGCACTATAAAAGCTGAGTGACTGGCTCAAGATGCAAAGAAGGTTGTAGGACCACCTACAGCACAGCACAGATAGAGACAGTCACCTGATCGGTACACTAGATACATGGCTCTTGTGAGTAAATGTGTCGCGACTGAGCCATCCTCTTTCGAGGAAGCTGTGGAGGATCCTGCATGGGTAGATGCCATGGTGAAAGAGTATGATTTGATTGTCAGAAACAGTGCATGGGAGATTGTCCCAAGACCGGAAGGGAAATCAGTGGTGGGTTCGAGATGGATCTACAAAGTGGGGCAGCGCAGTGATGGACTATTTGTTTCTCAGGGTAAGTATGCCCGGGAGATACTGGAGAAGTTCAACATGCATGGCTGCAAGCCTATGGATACTCCTCTTCCTCGAGGTTGGAGGAAGGAGGATGCTACTTCTGCGGAGGTAGTGGATGCCACTATTTATCGACAGTTGGTGGGGTCGCTTATGTATCTGGTCAATACACGACCTGATATATGCTATTCTATTAACCATCTTTCACAAGCTATGGTTAAGCCAACCAAGCTCTTTTGGAAGGTAGGCAAGCATGTAGTGCGTTATCTCAGAGGCACATCAAGATATGGATTGTGGTATAGACAGGAGGATGAGGTGAAGCTATGTGGCTTCATGGATGCAGATTGGGCAGGGAGCCCAATGGACAGAAAGAGAACATCTGGAGGGATCTTCAGATTGGGTCAACAACAGTTTCTTGGTACAGTAGGAAGAAGAGATCCGTGGCACTCAGTTCAGCAGAGGCCGAGTATATGGCAGCAAGTTTGGCTGCATGTGAGGCTATATGGATGAGGAAGATCCTGGTCGGGTTGTTCGGGTCACACTTGGAGCCTACTGTGATTTATTGTGATAACCAGAGTTGCATTAAACTCTCGACTAATCTAGTATTTCATGATAGATCCAAGCACATTGACATCAGGTACCATCATATCAGAGATTATGTGCAGCGGAGAATCATGTTACTTTCATACATTCCCACGGAGGATCAGGATGCTGATATCTTGATGAAGGCGCTCACCAGGAGAAAATTCAAATACCATAGAGGCAGGATAGGGGTTGCAGATAATCCCTATCTTGTTGAGAGGGAGTGTTGAAAATGCAACAAGATGATGGAGCTTAGTGAAAAGAAGCCGCCTTCACTAAGTGAGCCCGCAGGCTATTTTTGGTGCAAAGTCTATTTTTCGACTATGTCTATTTTTAGACATATGGATCATGGTCTATGAGTTGCAAGATGCTATTTATGGATGATTTGGTCATGTTGGTAAAAATAGATGGACCTCTATTTTTAGACATTTGGGCGGAGTCTATTTTTAGACTACCAGTCTAAAAATGGAACAGTCGAATATTATTAGCTCTTAATAATATTTGGACTATAAACATTATCTTATCCTCTTGCAGCACTTCAGTTCGAGCTACGGATGTGGCACATGCAACTGCCAAAAGGAAATACACTTTTCCTATGGGTTAGTTGAGCTATTGCATGATGGACTTCAGTTAGAACTCAAGTGATTGCGTTTGGTGGAGTTGATTGAGGA